>MVAP01000098.1:0-63463 GCA_014825765.1 Cystofilobasidium macerans | reverse complement strand
GGGGGGGGGGGGGAGGGAGGGGAGGGGGGGGGGGGGAGGGAGGGAGGGGAGGGAGGGAGGGGGGGGGGGGGGGGGGGAGAGGGGAAAAAAGAAGGGGGGGGGGAGAAAGGAGGGGGGGGGGGGGGGGGGGGGGGGGGGGGGGGGGGGGGGGGGGGGGAATTCACGTGCCCCTTTTGGTGGACATGAGGACGTGCGGTTCATACAACGAGAAAGGAACGGGTGCGGCAGCACAACAGGAGATGACGAGAGGGATGACTGCGCGAGAAGGCCAGACGTCAGCTCGAGTGGCAAGCGAGGAGGAGTTAATCAGGCGCACCTTGCCCTAATGACCGACGGAGAGGTCGCGGCACGCTCACTTGCCGAGCGCCCATTTGCCGGTTCGGTAGGGGATGATGGCCCACCAACCGACACCCCACTTTGCGACCGTCAGGCCGGCGCCGACGACGCGCGCCGCGCCATCGGCCGCTCGAACGACGTCTTCCCGCCGAAGCTCAAGCTCAGGCGCCTCTGCCAACTCGCGCAGGCCGGCCGGAAGGAGGCCCCAGGGGACAGGCGCATACGGCACGAGGTGCGGCAGGGGCGAGGTGACCGAGAGGAGCGGCCGCGAGCGGTCCTGATGTCCCTCGCCGGCGGCGGCCGTGGCAGCAAAAGAAGGGGTCGGTGTCGATGAGCTAGACGAGGCGGTTGGCGAGGGCGGTCGGCGACTCGAACGGACCCGGGTGGCCGTTGCTGGTCGGACGTCGCTGGCATCGGCCGCTGCTAAGACCGTAGGCGAAGGCGGGAAAAAGGACATCGGCGCCGGCGGATCAAGGGGTGGTGAGTCAGGCGTTGCACAGACCTCCTTCTCTTCCGATTGCGGTTCGCACTGGCCGGCACTGGATGTCTGTGAGGTCGGGCTCGGCGCCCATGGGTCCTCTGTTGCGATCGTCCGGTCGCTGTCTTGCAGGTCTGCCGTCGACCGGACGGGCGACGGCGCCCTGCTCGAGACCCGCGAGACGACGGGGGAGGCCTGGACGCGTGCGAGCCGTTGCGCCTCGAGGATCTGGACGGGCGACGAGAGCTCCTCTGACGCAGCGGGCGAGGTGCCGCCCGTCGCTGCTTGTCGACCGGACAGGTCGAACGGCGCCAGAAGCCCGTCGGACGCACCGTCATCGTCATCGAAGGCCGCCGACGAAGGACTCGAGAGTGTAGCAGCCGTCATCGACTCGGTGACAGAAAATGACGAGTCCGTCAGGAGCATCGGATGAGAAGCCGGTGGCGTCTCGGGACGCGCGTGAGACAGTTTTGCGCCGGGCTCAACCATCTCGCTCTCATGTGAGGTGCTGGAGGGCGCCTCTGCCTCTAGCGCGTCTCGCTCACGATTGGATTCCCCTGAGCCCGCGATCGTGTCAGATGCTGGTATTGGCTCATCCTCCGCAATCGACATCGGCCGCGGGACGGTGGAAGGCGATGCGGCCGACAGCACACCAAGTCCAAAGACGTCGCTGATAGATGAGGATGTCGTCGAGGGCGGCCGACCGCCGTTGGCCGCGATTGAGCCTGAGGCTTCGAGCTCCGAGAGCTCAGACCGTGTGTACTGGTGTGACTGCTTGCGGGCCGGCAGGTGATACAGGACGGGCGAGGCGGCGCCTGGTGCACGGACGGTCGTCATTGCCGAAGGGGCCAAACCATCGCCTCCGCCGCCGCGGACGGAAGAGGCGGTCGACGATGGCGAAGGGTAGGATGATGTCCGTCGCGAGGGTGAACCGCAGACCTTGGGTGAGCTGGCAGAGGAGTGGGCACCATTGCCGAGGCCTCGGAGCATCGGCGTCGACGGCAGCGCGTGCGTCGTCTCGACCGGCTGGGGATTATTGTCGCCGCGATCTTCCTCCTCCTGTGAGCCAAGTGGTGGTGAGGGGAGCGAAAGATCTACCTGGGTCGGCCGAGAGGACAACTCGGGAAGCCCATTCCGACGCTCGTCCCGTTCGCCGTCGCTGCTGAAGCCCCCTTCAAGCCCAAAGTCGGCCGCATTATCGTCCTCGTGCTCGTCTGCCAGAGCCCGGTCGAGTCCCCGTGGCGGACTCGTCGCCAACAGGTTGTCAGCGCCTTTGGCCGGCTCTTCGAGCCCAAGTGGCAGGTTGAGAAAGGTTGGCCGCTCGTCCGCGATCCGGTCGAGGGCGCTCGCCTCAGCCCGCAGCTCGTCCGACTCAAGCGCACCAAACGATGGCGTTGGACTCGGCGCCGGCCGGACAGGCCGTACGTCAAGCTGTCGCTGCTGCCGCTGCAAGACGTCGCCTTCGGCCGTCGAGCTCGCCGGCGGCGTCGGCGGTGGCACAGGAAATGCGGCAACCTCGTCTCTCGTCGGTGGAAGGGGACCGGGTGCCCACCAGGCAGGGGTAGCTGCTGCCTGGGCGGCGCTACTGGCCGAATCTTTGGTCGGCTCGCCCGGTTGAGGCGAGCGGACAGGGTGGCTTTCGACCGGCTCTAGAGCGGCCGCTGTTCGCGGAATGGCCAGACCTCCAATGTCACTGCTACCGCTGGTGGAGCTCGTGCCAGCGACATCCGTCCCCCGACAGGCCGTGGAAGCTGGCCGGCCGATGCGGCTCAGCGACGCCGGGGCAAGCTGCTCCGACACCGATCGCGAGTGGCCGGAGGATGGCCGGCCGAATCGGTACATCTGGTTCATGTCGCCTTCGACTGCTGAGGTAGATGAGGATTCCGACCGGTCGACGGGGGGGCCGACAATCACTGAGCCTAAGCCTGTTGGCGTGCCCGATGACAACGGCCTCGACGTCGACGACTCTCCAAAAGTGTCTCTCCGGCTGGCTGGCGCACGAGGAGGACCATCAGGCATCAACGTACTTGACGGGCTGACCGGCTGACGGCCGGTACCGTACGGTGCGGAAGTCGCTGACGTCGAGCCGCTAGCAGCACTTCGCCGGCGCACGGCGATGCCCGAAGAGGCTGTCGGCGAGCCTGGAGGAGAAGCCTTTGCAAACGTTTGCTGTAAGAGAGCGTGGGCGCTCGGCGATCGGCCATGTACAAACTCGTTTGGCGTCACTCTCGCCATCGCTGCCGCAAGCGCGGTTGTCGCCTGCTCAGCATGCGATGCGAGGTGCCCGCTGCCCGGCGCACCGCCTGCACTCGTCCCACTAGCAGTCGTGCTGGCGAACGAGGAGGCCCGCGGTCGGTCTGCGTGGTAGAAAACTGGCTGAGGCGGCGTAGTGGGTTCAGCCTGAGCTTGATGGCCGGCGGAAGGAGTGCCGGGAGGAGGGGTCGACGTCGGCGTCGCAACCGACGCTTGCGAGGCTCGCCGCAGGTAGAGCGGGACCTCACCCTCGCCGGGGGTTGAGCTAAGTACCAAATGCGTCTGAGAGTCAGCTTTATGGGCTACCAGAAATTACGCGCGACAACACATTTGCTATCCCGCATGTCAAAGTGTGGCTGGGCAGAGCACAACTCAAAGGGGGTCGCCCTTGTCTCATGTGTCAAGCGCAAACGGGGACGCACCCAACGCGCTTCCGCCGAAGAGAGCCGGCCGGAGAGCCATCCGCCGCTACCGGCGACGGCGAGCTGACCGAAGCTGTCCGCGCACTGATGCTACTTAAGGGTGCGGATCGACTAGCCGAAGGAGGCGTCGAGGGCACCATGTTACGGCCGGAAGCGACTGGCGATGCTGGATTCGACGTCGATCCCGCTGCCGTCGACCCACCGCCGCTCGACCGGCGAAAGAGATCCTTGAGCGAGGTCCTCCGCTTGCGCCGCTGATCGAGCGCCGGTTCGCCTTCGACGATCTGCCCGAGCTCTTCTGTGACGACGGCCGGGCCTGTCTGCATCGGCAGAGCGGCCCGGAGCGACGAGCGGCTGCGGAGCGAAAGGCGGGGCGACTTGACAGGGATCGCGCTCGGCCCTGCTGGCGAAGAGGCGGCGTGCTGCAGCTGGTCGGTCGGCCGCGGTGGTGTCGTCGCCGTCGACGACGACTTGTTGCGTCGAAGAAAGGAGGACATGACGGGTGCTGAGTGGGCGACGAGACCGAGAGGGAGCGAGCAAGCGAGGGACCAGGCGAGCGGGCCGCGCCAAGGGCGATGACGCCCCAGCAGCATTAGCAAATCATGATGATTGATTGAGAAGCTCGGTCCCAGGTATGGCGCCGAGTGTGTCAGCTTCCGGCCGCGCAGCTCGCCCCATTGTTGGCGGCAGCCTGAGCCGGCCGTCTCCTCTCCCTTCCTCAAGACACACCCTCACGCTCATCTATCTCATTCTTACTCCAGCTTCGTGACCCATGTCACTCTCAGAGGGTATACATCTGACAGCTAGCTTTGTGCGGCCGAACGCCTCGATGCCTGCCGGCAGCAGCGGCGGCGCAGGTCGCGTTCGTCCCGACTCTCCCGCCACCGAATCCACGCTGTCCGCTGACAAGTCCGAAGGTATCGTCGCCAACCGCTGCTACTCTCCTTTGGCAGACGAACCCTTACCAACCTCTCCATCCCGTTCAATCGCCAGCAGCTGAGATTCTCGCCAGCAAGCGCGACGCGATGATCTCCCGTTCATCTATCGACGCCGTTCTCAGTGGCCACGACGCGCTGTCAGCTGGCGGTGTGCTCCGGCCGATCTTTCGGCGGCTAGCCAACCCAAGCGTCATCGCTAGTTCGACTAGTGCAATTGGCGGCTCTCACAGGGGCGATGTGTACGTTCTTTCTTTGACTGACCCCGCTGTCCTGCCTCTAGTCACGTCGACTCGCAGGAGGCAGGACGCGCGGCGGGATCAGGGGCTCCGTGGTCTGAAGGCTGACTGATGACCACGCCATCTTGCTCTCTCTGCCTTCACCGCTTGCTTTATCTCTTCCTGCATGCGGAAATCCTCCCCCCTAGCGTCATCCTATCCGACGGCCGTCGCACAGTCCGAGCCGTCTTCCAGCAGGTCGCCGCTGCTCACGGCCTCACCGACGCGGCAGCGGACGGCGCAGTCGCCGCGCCCCTTCTCACAAGCTCTGCGGCCGCCGCCGCCGGTATCCCTCGAGCAGGCGCTTCTGGCCGGGAATCGTCAGCTCTGATTACATCGGCGCTTAGTCCGATGGAGACGTCTGAGTCAGTTCGGGTGCAGCCTTCGGTTGGCTCTATTGTCCAGCTTGACGCATTCGTCGTTGAGCGCCGACCTACGTCGGCCTCGGGCCTTGGCGACGACGAGCCGTTCGTCCTTGCGCTGTTACGCGTCGCCCAAGCCATGCTGACTCCGTTTACCTCCTCGTCTCAGAATACTACTCGTCCGATCCTGGAGGCCTGCCGAGGTCTACCTCGATGAGGCCAAGTCTAGGCCTTACTGCGAGAAGGACAGCAACGGCAGTAGCGACACCTTCAAGCTCACTCCGAGCCCTCCTGCTTCGTCCGATACGGACAGCGTCGGCGTCAACGGCCTCCAGCCGATCGATGCCATTTATGCCGCCGATGTTGACCCAGAAACAGCTTCACCTCGGCCGCTTCCGCTCCGCTCAGCTGGCAGCCCCCGTCTGCCGCTTGAGCTCCAGGCAATGATCCTCAAAGAGACGCTCGCACTCTACAGAGCCGAAGATCGGCGCGCGCGCGAGGTCGAGAAGTTGCGGGCGACGAGTCGGCGGACGCTCAACGTCTCGGAAACGGAAGGAGCGCCGGCGGCGGACTCAAGTCGGTGGTCTCTTGTGCTCGTCAGCAGGAATGTGAGTCATCAGTACTTCGGGTCAAGAGGTGTCACTCAGCATTACGCGCCAGAACTAGGTGACTGACAGCACCGCCCGCCCTCTAGTGGCTTGCGCTCGCCGAGCCCGAGCTTTATAAGGTCGTCTCACTCGCTTCGGCTCGTTCCTATGACCTTCTCGGTCAGGTCCTCAGCCCAATCAGCGCGAGCTCAATCGAGCGCGAACGGGCGCGGCGCGTGCGCAAGTTGATCAAGCGCGCCATTCTGCGCGACGTCCCGTCGACCGCCTGGCGTGACGCCAGTTCAGGTTGGGGCCGCGTCTTTTGTGGGCTGAAGGAGCTCGACAGCCTCAAGGTGCGCTTCACCGACTCGGCCGAGGGCCGGATCGCCGGCCTCCCTGTTCGTCGGCGGGCTGCCGAAGAGCAGACCGATGCGGCGTCTTCATCAGAGGGTTCGGGGGTCGAGTCGATCATTGATGCCCATATTGGGCAGGGGGACGCCGGACAAGTTGAGCCTAGCGTCTGGGCGACGTATCCGAACCTGAACCCACGAATGTGAGTCCTTGCGGTACTTCAGCATCAGCGCAGACGAGCCATCTTCCTTGCGACGCAGGCTAATCATCCGAATCATCGGCTTCACTTATAGCTATCACCAGCATCATCTGTCGACGCTCGTCCTTCCCGCTGTGGCGCAGGCTTGGCCGCGCTTCCGGGTGACGAGCTCGGAGCTTGTTTTCTGCATGACCCATCCGCCGCCAATGAGCCGGGTCCTCCACTTGCCCCTCAAGTCGCACCGTGAGGCGATTGGTGCTACACTAACCTCTTGTGACTCTTGGGCTGACCGTCTGCCTTCTGTTCCTTCGTCTCCCCGTCCGCAGATCTGACTGTCTTCCTCGCCGGCGACATCGATCGGGTCAACCGCTTTGCAACCTTCCTCACCCGGCTCGCGCACGGCCCAGCCCTCGGCGACCTCCGCTGTGCCATTCGCTGCTCAAGCGAGCCCGCTGCCGGCCTCATCCTCGGCGCGCTCAACGAAAGGCCCGAGCTCCTCGCACGCATCCGCGCGAGGCCCGGGTGGCGCATCGAACTCGCTTGGGCAAGCCCTGGAGAGAGACACTCTTGGACCGTCGCGCAGTTGTTCGGAGCGGTCGGGCCGACCGCGACGACGGCGATCGCTGCAGGTGCGGTTCCCGGTCCGGCCGAGGGTAATGATGTCCCTACCTGGCTGAGCCAGCACGGCGGCTTCGTCCTCGGCCCCGGCGGCGGTGGGCTCGGCGTCGCCGCTTTGCCAGAAGCATCCGCGGCCGACGGCGAGCACGTATCTGAGGCAGTCGATGACAATACGATCGGTGCCGGCTCTGGCCTCCTGATGGAAGGCGTCGCCGCCTGATGAATTACTCACGGGCTCTTGCACTGTCTGTAGTTTGATATACGCCATTCACGGACGGCCGCGCGCTTCTCTTAGAATGCCAGTCCTCTCGGACGTTGTTGATCGTCGTGTCGAACTGCGGACATCGGTCTCTTGGTTGATCAGCGCTCGGCCGCAATCTGCGCCGACACACCATCATGGATTTACGTCAAGGAGGCGTCGGCGCAACGAGCGAAGAGCCTTGCCGTGGGTGCTGCTTCATGTTCAAGCGAGACAACAGCATCTACTAGTTTGTGGCTCTTACAGTACCATCTCGGCCGTCCCGCATCCGTCTGAGTTGCTCTAGCCGGCGATGCATGTCGCAGGATAGAGGGGCCGACCGGCGTCTCACCCTCTCTCGGGCGCGCGCCGGCCACGATCTAGGCCCCGCGAAAGGGGCCGTTTAAGGTTTCGCCGGCTCCGCGCGCAGGCGCTCTCCAGGCAAGGCGTGGCAGAAACCCTGTCGGTTCGTTCCTTCCCTCTCGTTCTTTCACTCTCGCGCACGCGTCTTTGGAGACACCGCCGTCAGCGCTCGCCCGGGGACTGCCTTGCGCCCACCTTTATTAGTTGCCGCCTCGTCGACATCGCCCATCGACACCACGCTTCGGCCTCGGCAATCTGGCGACACTTGCTTCCCGAACGTCTCAGGACGCCCAGGTTCCCTCCAACCGCTCGTCACACGGCAACCGACCACCACCCAGCACTACCTCGGCCAGCAACTCGACCCCTTCTCGGCTGCTATCTTTCTCTCGGCGAGGCATCCCGCTTTCGCCCTGCAAGACCCGGCCAGCCTACCCTCCGCGCTTTCCTCCGCAGCACCAGCCCAATCCGCCTGTCGAGCGCCCATCCAATCTTGTCGCCGGAGTCCCTTTGCCAAGCCCCCTTCATCAGCTTTCTTGGTTCTCCAGAATGGCAGTCAGTCGGGCTTCACTGCCTTTCGCCTGCCCCCGCAATATGAGCATGGAGTTGACGCTGATATTCCCGCCTCGGCGCTCGAACCGGCCTGCGACAGGTCGCTGCCGCCCCGTTCCCGGCATTACAAGCGCCGCTATCATCCCTTCAGCTCCTGCCCCTACCTTCGAGGTCGCGTCGGAAACCGTCGCCATGCCCACTGATCAAGATCCAATGCAAGGATGTTGACGACCGCGTCTGGATCATCGTACGTGCCGTCATCGCTCGCTCGGCTTGATTAAAGCCTCCGGCTTGCGGCGACCGCCGCAAGTCAGCTCGAGGCCCCTTCGCTGACCGTTCCGAACCTTACCTTCTCGTCACCATCCGCACCCGCAGCAACGATGCCCTTACTCGGTTGAGCAGCTGTCGTCGTTGCTTCCTGGCCGGCAGGTCATTTCGTACGCTGGCTTGCTGTCGGTCGCCCAGGCGGCTCACGCGCACAATGGCCTCGGCCAGCACGCCTCAGACGCCAGCGGCGGCATTTCGCCCTCGCCCTCGCGGCTCGGCTTCCGGTCGTCGCTCTCGTCGTCATCGGGCCGGTCGAAGACGGGCGGGCTGGGAGGCATGCACAAGCGACCGAGCCTGTCAGGCTCCATCTCGTCGATGTCGGGCCTCATCGGATCGGGTACAGGCAGCACCAGCGGCGGCTCGCCCCTCGCGGCCGAAATACTCGACACGTACACCGATAAGGTCGACGGCCTCCTCCGCAAGATCATACGTCAGCGAAGGGACGACGACCCAGCTGTCCGCGACTGGTTTGATCCGGGCTGGGGCGTGCCCGTTGAGAGCGAGTGCACGCTTGACGGCTGCCGGCTTCGGCACTTCCAGGGCCTTCAGCGGCTTCCCGGCCCGGATACTCAGCGACAAATCTCGCCGCCGCTGTCGGTCCAGGTGCATTCACCGCCGCTGGCGTCCTCGGGTCTCCAAGCGGGTGGTCTAATAAGCGAGACCGGCGCTGTCGTTGACCGCAATTTCTCGCTCGACCTCGGTCGATTCTCGCCTTTTGATGCCGGCTCGCAGTTTCACTCGCCCTCATCCAGCCTTCGTAGCGAGCGCTTCTTTGAGTCTAGCCAGCAGCAGCGCCGGTCGCAAGAGGCGCTCGGTGTCGGAGCTCCTCCGGTCGCCCGGCTCGGCTCGTTCGCTGAGGAGTCGGTCCAGCCGACGGCTGAGTCGACGCCGCGTCTACCGGTCTCGGTTGAGAGTCAAGTGTCGACGCCCCGGCCCGAGCACGACTCGCCGACCGAGACGCTCTACGACTCTGAGGGAGTGGTTGAAGCCGAGGTCAAGTGGATTCTCGAGAACTTTCCCCTTCCGCCGCCCAAGGCTAAGGCGCTGCCGACGATGGCCAAGCGTCAGATGCCGGTAGGCCACCAGCGGTCTCGGACGCCACCTCAGAGTCCAACGTCGGTCGAGATCCGGCTCCGGCAAGCCTCACTGACGCCGTCGTCGACCTACTCGGGCATGTCGGCTCTCTCGCGCGAGACCGACACGACGCTGGCGACGACCGTCAGCACCGGCTGGTCGTCTCGCAGCCGGGGATCGACCTCGACGTGCGCTTCGGGTCGAACCGACGGGTCGGACGGTCAGGTGCCCTCCAGCCGGTCATCGCGCGACTCAGGCGGCCCTATCGCCCTCTCGAACGCGAATGTTAGCGGCATGCGGCCCTCCGCTTCGAGCGCTGGCAGAACGGGAGACAAAACCCCGCGCGACGGCCGGACGGGACGTGACCTGCGGCCTCACAGCGATGAAAGCCTCGTCTCCCCCAAAACGCCTTCCACGTCCCTGCCAACCGTCGTCGACTGGCGTCCCAAGACTCCACCGCCTCCGCCCCCGACTCAGTTGCCCTCGATGCAAAGTCGCCGCCCGGCAGCTGGACCTCCCGCGGCCCCACTCCCGCCTCCGCCAACCGGTCCTCCGCCTTCGAAACCACCTCCACCGCCGCCATCAGCATCGATAAACGACGCCGACCTCGAGGAACGACCCTTTGCGGCCTTGCTCAAGGCTGAGTCACCGCTCAGCCTTGGCGATCCGATCCGACTCCCGACTGGCCCGCGCCAGTTCTCGTCCGTGTCGGTGCTGCCGTCCTCTGGGAGCTCGCCCGGTCTGCAGGCAGGGCGATCGCCGTCACCTCGCAAGGGCTCGCTCCTCCCGACGTCGAGCCTCGAGGCCAGTCCTGATGGCTTCCGGTACCATCGGCCCCACCAGGGCATGCTCAACCCTTACCTGCGCAAGTCGCCCTCGCTCTCGGTCAGCACACTGCCTTCGATTCACAGCGCGCACAGTGCATCCTCTATCTCGCCCGAGGCCTCGTCAATGGCACTGCCCCGGTCGGCGACGACAGCTACGCTCGCGAGCCCAGGCGGCAACGTCGAGGGGACGAAGATTTTCAAGGTTTTTATTCCCTCAGCCGAGCGGACCATCTCGGTCTCGGTTGGGCCCAACGATTCGCTCCTCAACCTTCGCGACAAGATAGCGACAAAGCTTCGGCGAACTCAGCTCGAGTTGCCAGACAAGTGGTCGCTCGCCACCGCTCAGCTGTCAAGCACGCGTGAAAAGATTGTCGGCGACCGCGAGCTCGAGGCTCTTCTTGCCGGCCGGCTCCGCAATGGCGATCCTGCGCAGCCTTGTGTCCTACGCGTTGTAGAGGCCTAAAGGCGTGGCGATTGGTCATTACTCCAGCTCGTGCCGAGCATGCATATTATACTGCGAACTCATCGCTTACTCTGTAGACAAACTGTACACATGTGGCTTATGCCGGGCTATTGTATAGCATATGGATGTCGTTACCCGAATCAATCCTTTATCCCTCGGAAAGCAATCTGACAATCGCACACCGCGCACCGACCGGCCGGCTCGGACCTCGCCCGCGGTCATCACATCGCAAGGGTTTGCGACAGTGAGACTTAGATACCCACGGACGATACACGTCGTCAGCGAGGTTCAGCCGCTGAATTGAAAAATCCTGTCCTCTGCATGATCAAGGTAATGGAGGTCATGTCATCGGCTACCGATCGCCACCAGGGCTGGCCTCCACGACAGCGGCATCGGGACTGCCCGTCGTTGCGGTCGATTCCTCGTCGGCGAGCAGGAAGCCACCCTTTCTCCAGGGCTCGAGCTTGGTCTGACCAAGCTCCTTGCCGAGCGCTCCCATAAAGTACAGCTCGGCTGATGCGTACACAGTCTCAATGTGCTTCTCGGCCCGAGCGAGGTTATGCGGTTTGACCGACCGAAGGTCGAAGGCGACGCCTCTGAACTGACGCCAGGACTCGGTCAGCTCCGGCAGCAGGGCGACGGTCCCATCAAAGATAGCGGCGGCCTCGCCATCGGCGGTGTCACGAGTTTTGGCCTGTCGCAGAGTCTCGAGGAGGAAAATGACAGCGAACGGGTGCTCGTCCATATCGCTCTGCCGCGTTGGGTTCACGTAAGCGAGGATGTCGGTCGCGCTGGCCCGTGCAAGGCTACTTGACCTGAGGTACTCAATGAGCCGGATGCAATGCGCGAGGGCATTGTCGTGCCTGAGGATCGGGTCCCAGGACAACTGGATGTCGAGTGGCTGAAATGAAGGACGATGCATCAGTTCTGATGTATCAAAGAGCGGGGCCCCTTGCAAAAGCGCCTTTCACCCACGAGTTGCGTCCGGAAAATGTCGAGCTCGGCCTGCATAGTCTGCTTGAGCCGCGAGCCTGTTTCGAACGACCGCTCGACGTCCGCTTTGGGCCAACCGTCACGCGCATCCCGGACTACGGCCTCGAGCGCGGCCTGGAGCGCCGAGTCGTCCAGCTGGCACGAAGCGATCGCGATCGAGTACAGAAGCACCCAGGGGTCGCGGAGATCCTTCCGGAGCACGTAGCCGACGAGCGTCCTGAGTTTGTCTTGAGGAACCGGGTTTCGTTCGAGACGGCTGCTGAAGGCACAGCGCGCGAGCCTGCGCAGCGCTGCCAGACTAGTGGGATCCGATGGGTTGAAGGTGGGTGGAGAGTCGCCGTCGTTCGAAGTCAGAATATCAATTCCAGCTGCCGCCCTGTCTTGTCCTGGAAGATCGAAGGGAGAATGTGTCAATCAGCAGTGCCGTAGACGGACGGGGGACATCTGAACTAACGCAGCGCGGCGAGAACCTGAGCGTTCGCTAAAGGGCGATCAGGATGACAGCGACAAAGACTTCTCGTCAGTGACTGAGACATTCTCTCAGATCTCAAATATGAACGATAACGTACTAAAAGGAACCCCCTTGTTGTCTTTTGGGAGGACTGGCCAGAGGACCTTGCTCGGTACGGGCCGCTGGCGCCTGCTCTTTGCCGTGATCGCATCTCCTCTGGCCGGCCGTCGCTGCTCGACCGGGGGTGAAGCTTTGGATCGCGCGACGGTATCAGAAGCGGCTACGTAAAGGGAAGCTCTGCAGGATGAAATGGCGCACGTCGCGGTCGTCTGGCTCCGGTCTCCATCGTCGGTACGCGATTGGAACTCTCAGACGAGGTCAGCGGCTTCGCTCTCCAATCTACAAAGGGGCCCGACAAAGCAGTGTCAGACTAGGGGCCTAAGCTCTACTGCTGAATGTTACACTGACGGTGGCGAGGTTCATGGACCGGGTCGTCCGGATTTGGATAGCCTATGTCCGACGTCGAGGCAACTCCGGCTGTCGGGTAGCAAGGCGTGGTCGCGGGTCAGTTCGGGGCGCCGTCGATGTGTGCAATGGACAGAGACCAGTCACAGACCGCTTGTAGAGTAGGCCGATGGTCTACGATGGCTGACAATGAGCTCAGACGCTGACCAGCGACCTGCCGGGGAACAAGCAAGGTCAGTATTCGAAGCTGGGCTGGGACACAGGACAAGCGGAGCTCACCAGGCGGGACGGCCAGACCCGACCGTCCAGCGGCGGCGAAATGACGACCGAGGCAGGACATCGACAACGAGAGTTGTGTAGTAGATTACAAGGTCTGCTTTTGCCGCTGGACGTGCTGCTCGTCGACAAGGGAGCAAGCCAAATGTAGAGGGCAGGTGAGCGTCTGTTGGTGCGTCGGTTGTGAACCGACGACGCTCCGACGCTCACAAATGGTTCGCGCGCAGGAGCTCGACTCAACCGTCCGTCGACGGCCATGTTAACCCGAAGTGCCACACCTTCCAGCGGGTGCTCACAGGCTCGGCGGAGAGAGGAACAGCTGATCCGACTGGCCTGTAATTTAACTGACTGACAGACGTGATTGTAAAATTGACCGGCTGTCGTCGGAGCTGGGACCCAATGTCGCGGCCTCGTGCGAGACCCTACCTCTCTCGCACCCTTTCGGCCAGCTTTTCGCCGCATAAATGTATGCCACGGCTGCGACAGACAGGGAAGCAGAACGTCAGAAGCCATTGACATCCTTTGGCGTCTTGCTTGCGTGGCGGGTCGCTGCCAGGACTTGTGATCCTTGAGTAGGCAGTTCCAGCACGCCCTGCGCTCAACAGGAGTCGGCCAGCGCCTGTCGCGGACGTGCATGGCTTTACTGCTGCAAAGTGGTCCCTCGTCTTGCTTTGCAGCAGCCGAGCCATCAGCATGGTCGTGTGCGCGACCCCGCTTTCGTAGGAGTACGTGCGCGCCAAGAACCGTCGTTCCGGCTCCGCTGCGCACACCGGCGCGCGTCCCTCCGACCGTCAGCCCTTCCTCACTTTCAGAACTGCCCGATCATCGGCTGCTCTCGGACTTCGATTCGTTGCCCACACTAGACTTTAGATTCCTTGGGTTATATCCACAACTCCCTTTGACCGTCCTCGGAGGCCGCCGACTTAACCATGTCGGCCATGCCGACGCTTGCTGTGCTTCGTGGCGCGCGTAGGAGCAAGCTCCTCCTCGGCGCCGCCGTCGCCGTCCTGCTCGTCTTTGGCCTGACGCTCGCCCCCCTGCTGGCGATGGATCCGCCGCCACCGCCGTCGGGGCCGGTCATCCATAGGATCGTGCGTCCGGGGGCGCCGGTCAAGCATGGCCCAGGTCAGCCGCCGCGAAGGGTGCTTAACGCTGCGTCGCTCATGCCGGAGTTGCCGCCCGACTTTCCTCCGCTCGAATCGCTCCGGCACCCGTCGACGTTTGAGCACTTCGCCAGATCGCCTCCCTCACAAAAGCCAATTGTCGACGCGTTTCCAGCCGAGCAGCTCCCAGCAATCCGGCCAGCAGAGTGGACTGGCAAGGCGGCGCCAGCGGGGGGGACGTGGGCTCCGCCGCGCGGTACCTTTGCCCGCGAGTGGGTCTCGCCCGACTGGGTGAGCTTTGGATCAGACAAGCCCAAAGCCAACGAGCTGCCCAAAATCCAGTTCGACTTTCAGCCAGAGGCGGAGCGCGATGACGACCGACGCACGCTCGTCGCTGCTCGCCGCGAGGTCGTTCGCAATGCCTTCCTGTCAATCTCTCACTCCGCGCAGTCGCCTGATCTCGACGCCGGGAACAAGCCGCTGACCTCTCCTTTGCTGCTCATGGACAGACACGCATGGGAAGGCTACAAGAAGCAAGCATGGGGTAGCGACGAGGTCAAGCCGGTCACCGGCAGACGGTGCGCTCCTTGCTTGACCTTTCCTTTTGCACGAGCCCCCCTCTAACGTCCGGTTCCTGTGAACCTACAGGTCTGACCCTTTCCTAGGATGGGGCGCGACGATCATTGAGTGAGTCGAGGACATCGGTCTTTCGTCAATCTTGTTGCTTTAGTCTGACCACTCGCGCACCTGCAGCTCGCTTGACACGCTCCTGCTGATGCGTCTGCCGGACGAGTACCTCCTTGCGCGGGAGCACGTCCGCGATGTCGACTGGGGCGTCATTTCCGGCATCGACTGGGGACGAGGGCCTGCACAGCTGGGACGGAATGGCGCTTCGATTCACGCCTTCGAGACCGTCATCCGGTGCGTTCTTGTTTGGACAATACACAATCCTGCTCACTACTGTCCTAACGCCCTGCGATCGCGCCTCCGACAGGTACCTTGGTGGTCTGCTGGGCGCATACGACCTCAGTGGTGACTCACTGCTGCTCAAGCGGGCTGAGGAGCTTGGCAAAATTATCCTGCCCGTCTTCGATACCTCGTCTGGCGTCCCTCTCAGTACGTTACCAATCTCCCACTCGTTTTGCCTAGAAAGCTTAGCGGCTGACGGCAGGCCCTCCACTGTTCCAGGCCGGATCAACCCTAAGGAGCCGAAACACAACTATGCGGGTCACGCGATCCAGCTAGCTGAGGCTGGCACGCTTGCGCTAGAGTATACGCGCCTGTCGCAGTTGACTGGCAACCGGACCTATTTCGACCTTGCGCAACGCGGCATGGACTATCTCGACCAGGTGCTAGCGCCAAAGTCGCCCTTCCCTCCCCTACTGCCCACGATGTTCAGCACCGAGACTTGGCGGGGCGGAACGTTGGGAACCTACTCCTTCGGCGGCATGTCCGACTCGGCAGTTGAGTATTTGATCAAGCAGTCAGTCCTACTGGAAGGAAGGCTCTGTCAGACGTTCGTCGCTGATCAGGCTCCACCTCAGACACGTACTCCTGCGCGGCTCACTTCCTCGCTATGCACAGCTGGTGCGTCTCGTCTGCCTACGTCGAAACGTTTTGGAGATTTATCATCTCCTCTCGCCCGCAACACCTGGCTACAGTACTCGCAATCGATCGACCGGGCCACTGCTATCCTGTTCAAGGAGCCCAAGGTCCCTGGGAAGAACCTCCTTGTGCGCCATCCGATGCTTTTTGTGTGACTGTTTTTATACCCGCGATTGACAGACGATCGTGCGCTTCGGCTCACAGACTGTTGGCGAAGTCAAAGGGGGCCGCTACCAGTACGCGATGGAGCACCTCTCGTGCTTCACCGGCGCGATGCTTGCGCTTGGAGCTCAGGTACTTGACTATCGCAAGAAGGATCTGTTCAACGCCAAGCGAATCACACAGACGTGCTACTATATTGGGTGCGCCTTGTTCGGTCGCCCGCTGGATTGCGAGCGAAATTGACCACGTTACCGCCTCTGTCCTAATTTTTCAGGTCAGCCACGGAGAGCGGCCTTCAGCCCGAGCGCGTCGACTTTTATGCCCCTGTATGTGAAGTGCCTCCATCTTTGCCAGTGCCAAGCGCCACGCGCTGACAAGTCACCAATGTTGAGCAGGAAAACGCCGCCCGATTTGAGTCCGTCATGGATGACGAGACCGAGGAGGTCTTCCAGATCCCTCGCGGCCATCCAGTAGGTGTCAAGAGCATGCACAAGCACTACATCTCTCGGCCCGAATCACTCGAGTAAGCCCTCATGGATCTAGCGCACTGCGGTTCCCATCCTGACTACCTCGGCAATCGCTCGCCGTTGGCAGGTCCGTCTTCTACATGTACCGCATCACTGGCGACGAGCGCTACCAGGATCAAGGCTGGCGCATGTTCACTGACTGGGTCGAGCAGACGAGGACCGAGTGGGGTTTTGGCAGCGTCAAGGATGTCGGTCGGCGCAACCCTTTGCTCGGCGACAACATGGAGTCCTTTGTTGTGAGTGGCCCACCTGTCGCACCTGAATTCGGCCGGCGGCTGATCACGTCCTCTGGAACCCTACCGAAAACAGCTCGCAGAAACTTTCAAATACGCGTACCTGTTGCAGGCTGACCCATCGGAGCTCTCGCTCGACACCTACGTCCTCAATACTGAGGCACACCCGTTCATTCATGCTCCGGGACATGCGCCAGGCGACTCAGGCCTCTTTAACCTGGCCCTACTCTCCAAGGACGATGCCACTCGGCCCATTGGCGAGGGAACCGATGCGCAGAAGTGGGCCGTCTACCGCAACATGGAGAAGCTCGGCATGATCCAGAAGGCTGAAGGAGAGGCTGAACGTTGAGCAGAGACCATGCGACGAGGCCGTCCCAGGCAAAAGAGGACGCCCCGCTGTCCCACTGTATCTATTGCCGCTCTTATGCACGCCGCGCTTGCCGAAAGAAAGGATATTTGAATGTCACAAATTCGCCCAATGCTAGGGCTACAGTTGGAGTCTCGACCACGCGCTTCATTCGTCCACCGCGTCATAACTGCTATCCACGCCTAGTTGGGGCCGCCAAAGAGGGCTTGTCAGCGACGGTGAAGAAGGAGAAGATGCGAACCTCAGACGAACCTCCCATCAAGACCTTCATGATCCACATGGACGGCGAAAGCTCGACGCCACTCGTCTTCATCATCTCATCAGCTGCAAAAGAAAAGCGAAGGTCAGATTTTGGAAGGGCTACGCAAGCAACAATTTTGTCCGTGACTCGCCCTCGAGTTCATAATTGGATCTGCGAGCAAGGGAACACGTAACACTGTCAGCCTAGCAACCGCAGGAACAGAGCAGACAAGGAAAAGTGCGCGCCACTTACGTGCAATCCACGAGGTCGCCGACCGACGGATGGACATCGATCGAAGCTAGGAACTCCTGGGCTCTGACGTCGTTGCCGATCTGAGCAAAGGAGATGCTGAGCGCGTCGGCGCCATAGCGAGTGCGTTCAAGCTCTTTGCTGGCCTGCATGATCACCCGCGTAATCTGCGGCCACAGTTGAAATGAGAGTCGTCAGCATTGGCGCTCGGCCGGCGGACTGCCTGTGAAGACTCGCCTTGTCGCGAGGCTCTCCCTGCGGAGTGCCATCCGTAACGGCGATGACAAGGACAGGCTTCTGTAAACGTCAAAGAGGTTCGTCAGGGAAGGTTCCCCTTGGACAGAGTGCCCGCCGTACGTACCGCCAAACGGCTGGCCTTCGCCGGCCGGACAACGAGCGGATTAAGGATCTTCTGCTCCATTGCTGTGCCGAGAGGCGTAAGGCCTGAGAAGCGGACCTGGCTGATGAGGTCCATCGCACCGGCTGAGTCGCGGATGCCATTGCCCTCAATGCTGCAGGATACGGGCGCCGCAAGTAAGTCCACGCGCCTGAGCTCTGGACAAAAGGCCTCGGTTGAACGCACTTGGAGTTGAGGAAGCGGACCTGAAGCAGTAGAGGCATGCGTGTCAATCACGAGACTCCAAACCCGCTGCTCTATAGACGAGCTCACCTGGATACCGTCATCATCGAACAAACTAGCGGCCAGAGCACACCGCTCGACGATGAGCTTTGCGTCGTCAATCCTTGAGCCCTCCTCCTCGAAACTGAGACAGTGACAGACGTCAGCGCGGTCTACCGTAGGGTAAGACAGGTTCTACGCACGCCATCGAACCGCTGTCGTTGAAGAGATCAGGGTATCAGCAAGAAGGTTTGGGTACAGGAGCAGTCGAGTCGCACTGACCTGTCGTCGACGAGGATGACGATGTCAAACAAGGCGAGCTTGACGAGGTCGGCTGCGAGTTCTCTCGGGAGCGACCACGAGACGGCGAGCGCGTTGAGGGCCGATGAGCGTGAGACCTCGCCGGCAATGCGCTGCAGCGCTCGGCGATCGTAGAAGGCGCCGATGTTCTGGTCCTGGACGGTGTACTCGAGGATCGACAGCACCTGGGCCCTGTGGGGCGGATAACACGCACGATCAGGAAGGGTGTTTGGGACCGGCAACGGGGACTAGCAGAGGAGGGACGCGCTCGTTCAGCCGGAATTCGCCCGACTTCGGGATCGAGCTGTCGATGTCTTTCTGAGTCGGCCGCATCGCCTGTGGCGGCATACCAGGTGGAGGGGCATAGGACTGCGCCTGGCCCGGGTAAGCGGTCGACAATGGCCGCTGCTGTGGCTGCTGCGAGACGTAGGTCGACGAGCTCGGCCCAACACTCTGGACCGAATCCCGCCGGAAAGGGTTGCGGAAGATGGACGACTTGCGCTTGACGCTGCTGGTTGAGCTTGGCGCGTTGGAGATGATGGAGTTCCGACGCTGGGGCGGCTGGAAGCTGCTGCGGTCGGTTCCGGACGAAGCGAGGCGTCAGCCGCCACGAGATCGCAAGTGCCTGCCGCAGATCTGAGAGCGAGCTCGCACCTGCTAGACGGAGCGTACTGATCTACAGGCGTCTGCTGGATTGGACCCTTCTGGTCGCCTAGTGGTGGCTGGCTGTAGCGTTGGGCGAAGGTGGTCAGGCGTCAAGCCAGCTAGTGATGACGTGCACCGGTAAGGAGCCAACCCACTAGCTGGTCGAAGCCGCCGAGTCTCGGAAGGGGTCCTGCGTCGTTGACTGGTCGTACGAAGGTGGCCCAGCGCCCATCGCAGACGGTGCGATAGGCGCAGCCTGCACCGGTACGGGGGCAGGAGTAGCCGAAGGGTCGGCAGGAGGAAGGACGATCGGAGTCGACGCGGCGAGGCGAGCGGCGAGACCTGCAGGCTCGAGACGCTCATTGTCAGCAATCATCAGACGCCTCAGGAATCGCACGCGCTACTGACCCATCAGTGGCAATGAATGATGGGTGAATGTAAAAGTTGAAGCTGAGTGGTGGTCGAGGTGGAGATCGTCGTAGCCAGGCGCTCCTTTCGCTCAAGGGCTTGGCCCGTGCCGACCTGGCCTGCCGAGACGTCGTTGAGCCCACCGGCATTGCCCGACTCTCTCTGTGGAACAGTATCGCTGCCTCCTGCTCCTGCACTCGCTGACCACATTGCATGCGATGGGTGTCCCTCATCGTCGCCCTGGAGATGGTTGAGCGACAGGTAACGAAGCCAACCAACCGACTGACCGACCGACTCCGGCCTCGGGCGAGCGAGCCAAGCGCATGAGCCACCGAGCAGCGACGGCTCCGCTCGATCGGGCCGTCGCCCACCCCTCCGGCCAGGCGAGAGCAGAACCCCCGACGACGGGGCACGCCTCGCCCAAGCTGGAGATGCCCTCTCGCCTTCGGGCCAGCCGAGAATCATGCTGGCCCGACCCCGCCGTACGGTGCTTCCTTTATATTGCAAGCTGACTTCTTCTAGCTCACCTACCCCGCGTCGAGCCCGTGGTCGTTGTCCTACTGGACGAGGCGGCAACGGTCGGCCGTCCCGATCAATGGGAATTGTTGATTGACCCGGGTCGTCGCGGGTCCCTTCGCAGCGGCTCAAAGCGCTGTGACGTCGGCCGCGACCGGGCCAACGCGCCGCCGCCCCGACCGATCGGGTCGCCGCCCTGTTCCGCCGAGCTCCGCCGTCGCCCTTAGCTCTCAGCCCACCTGGGGCTCGCTCGCACGAGAGCTCGTCTGGGGACCTGCGGGGCCAAAGGAACGATCCCCGCTCCTTCTCCGCTCGCGTCCCGGTCCCGGCCGTCATGGTGCTCTTGCGACCCTTCAAAGGACCGGACTCGCACCGGTCTGCCGATCTTGCCCTTCTCCTCACACCTCTTCTCTCTCCGACCGCCCAGCGACAGAACAGCGGCCAGCATGGCATCCTCTCCAGCATCCTCGACCGTCGAGTCGCCAAAGGCGTCCCACAGCGGCAAGAAGCCCTACTTGTGCGTCCCTCCGGCCCATGAGCTTGGCGCCTTTGACCTGTCGTTGACGATCCAACTTTCGGCTACTTCCCTTGACAGCGGCTTCCGTGGCAAGGCCCTCCACCGCGGTATCCTGGCGACGGCTGGTCTCGGCTTCTTCCTCTTCGGCTATGTGAGGACCTCTCGTTCAGCCCATCCCGAGCCGGAGACGGCCTGCTGACGTGCGCTGCGCACTAAAGGACCAAGGAGTCATGGGCGGCCTCCTGACGCTGCCGAGCTTCGTAGAGACCTTCCCTCGAATTGACGTCGTCAACACGACGGGCAGCGCCAGGTCGAGCGCCTCGACCCTGCAGGGCCTGACGATCGGACTCTACGAGATTGGCTGCATGATCGGCGCTCTCTCGACCCTCTACCTCGGTGACAAGTACGGACGCCGCAAGCTCATCTGGTGGGGCTCGTTCGTGATGATTGTCGGCGCCATCATCCAGACGGCCTCGTACGACCTCGAGCAGCTCATCATCGCGCGCATCGTCTCGGGTGTCGGCAACGGCTGGATCACCGCGACCGTTCCCGTTTGGCAGTCTGAGTGCGCCCGGGCCGAGCACCGCGGCTACCTCGTTATGATTGAGGGTGAGTGATAATCTCCGAACGTGATACGAAAGGAGGTGCTCACCCAGATCACTGGTTCAGGTGCTTTGATCACGGGCGGCGTCGCCTTCTCGTACGGCATCGATCTAGCGTTCTACTTCGTCCCTGGTTCGGTGCGTCATGTTTCCACCTCTTCCTTTCTATCCGCAGCAGCCGAAGTTGACCCTTAGTTCACCTCAATCGCATCTGCTAGGCGTCCTGGCGAATTCCAATCGCCTTCCAGGTCAGTCCAGCCTCTTGCACCTTCCCATGCCGAGCCTCTCTGAAATGTACTCTCGTTTCGCAGATCATCTTTGCCATCATCATCTTCTGCACGGTCATGTCGATGCCAGAGTGCGTCTCTCGGCCTCAAAATGCCGTTTCGGCGGAAGCTGATCTCGTGATGCGCCCTCTAGGTCGCCCCGCTGGCTCATCAAGAAGGGTCGTTATGACGAGGCCCGCGAGATCTTCGCCGCGCTTGAGGACGTTGCTCCGGATGACGACAATGTCATGCTCCAGGTCGAGGAAGTCCGCGCAACGCTCCCGCTCGTCGAGGGCGGCTCGCTTAAGGACATCTTCTCCAACGCCGGCAAGGAGAAGAACTTCCACCGCGCCTGCCTCGGTGCGTCAGCGTCCCGTCCTGCCCTTGCGGTTTTCAGCAGCCCTGACCTCTGTCTTCTTCTTCCAGGCTTCTTCAATCAGATGATGCAGGTGGGTCGCCGATGACAAGAGTTGCTGGCGAAGACCTGCGCTGATACTGTTGCTCTTCCATTTTTCTTCTCAAGCAAATCTCCGGCATCAACCTCGTCACCTACTACGCCGCGAGCCTGTACGAGACGTCGATCGGCCTTTCTCCCCTCAACTCCAAGATTCTTGCCTTTGCGAACGGCGTCGAGTACCACATGGCCTCGTGGATCGCCGTCTTCGTCATCGACCGCATCGGCCGCCGGAAATTGATGATCTTCGGTGCCATCGGCATGTCGGCGTCAATGGCCATCCTCTGCGGCACCATCTACGCCGCCACCGAGACGGACGTCGTTGAGCGCGGCATCGGACCCATCAACGGCCTCGACAACAAGGGAGCTGGCTTTGCTGCGGCAGTCATGCTTTTCGTCTACAAGTACGTCGGCTCCATCGCTCGCGAGCCGGCATCTAGCGAAGCTGATGACCTTTACACTCCTGCCTCTCGCAGCACCTTCTTTGCCATCGGTTGGCTCGGCATGACCTGGCTCTACCCGGCTGAGGTGCGTCAGCTGGCTACTCGTCAGCCCGTCATCAAGTGCTGATCCGACCAATCTTCTTCAGATCACTCCGCTCCGCATCCGCGCTCCCGCTAACGGTCTCTCTACGGCGTCCAACTGGATCTTCAACTTGTGAGCTCTTCGGCGACCCTGCTGCTACCATCTGACGTGGCTCGTGCTGACATCCTTTTTTCGCTTGCAGTTTGATTGTCATGCTTACCCCTTTGCTCTTCGATAGCATTGGATTCTACGTGCGTCTCCGTAAAGTCTTCCGACGAGGAGGGTAGGACTCTGGGTGCTGACCTGGACTCGCGACCAACCCCTCACCACAGACTTACGCGATCTTCGCCATCATCAACTTCCTCATTGCGATCACGGTCTACTTCCTCTACCCTGAGACGGCTCGGCGCTCCTTGGAGGAGATTGACGACATCTTCGAGCACTCCAACCCCATGACGCCCTGGGACGTCGTCGGCATCGCCAAGCGCATGCCTTACAAGTCGCACGCTATCGACAACGAAGGCGGTGTCCACCTCTCGGCAGAGGCCAAGTACGCCCTCAAGGTCCGCGAGCGCAAGGGCTACACCGCGTCCGAAAAGGGCGCGGCTGAGCACTTTGAGCACCAGGACGGCCCGACCCGTCGCTTCGACGACGGCGAGCCGACCAAGGAGTAGAAGGCGCCATTTGCCTGTTCGCCCGACCACGCGGTTGGCGCCTCTTTACGCACTCATCTTACCTGTCTGTTTTTCTTCTACTTACGGCTGTATTTCTATGCGTCCCTGCACCTGGTCTTTTGTCATCTCGCGAGGTTACAAGTGACATTATCATCGGACGCGAATGGGAAGGGGAAAAGCCCTTAGGCCTCTGCGGCCAGAAGCTGTCGTCCACCGAGGACGCCCGTCGGGTCGACCGCGCGCTTGATCTCGACGAGCCGTGGCCAGTTGGCGCCGTAGAGGTTCTTCAGCCGGCCTTCGCCGCCGCTGTCGGCGTTCGAGTACAATGCAAGGGCGGGCTGGTTGGCCGATGGCGGTCCATCGCGCAGCTGGCGAGCGAGACTGCGCGCTTCCTCCTTCTGGTCCGGCCGCTCGTAGATGACGACGAAGGCAACGATGCAGAGCTGGGGCAGGGTGATCAGGTCAATCAAAGGGGCTCGTTCAAGTGAGACGCGCCGCGGATGTGGGCGTACCTGCGGCGACCGGTAGGGGAAGGCGGCCGCATCAGGCGCGACCGAGCTGCCGACCTTGAAGCGGAAAGGCTGGCAGAGAACTTGCTGCAGAAGGACAGGAATGCGCAAATGCTGTCAGCTGTCTCAATCAGGAGAGTAATTGCTTGCATCAGGGAGCAGCACTTTACTTACCAGCTTGAAGCCCGGGTTAGCCTCGGTCATCTGCCGGTGTCGCTCGCTCAGCGCCAGCAGGAGGTCAGGCTGGAAGGTAGAAGTCATGGTTGAGGTCATATAACAGAGCTCCCCGGGCGGGTGGGCAGCGTTCATCATCGTGTTGAGGCGCTCGTATGGAATGCTGAGCTCTTGCGCCATCACCGGTTCTGTGAGGTTGTCACGCGCGGGTCAGTTTCCGCTGAGCCGCGCCATTTCCTGCTCCATTCGGACTCACTGAGAGCGTTGATAGGCTCGAAGACGACCTTTCCTTCCTCGGCCGATCCATTGAAGTAGCCGAGGGCGACAACGATAGCCTTAACAAGTGCGCGCAAGGTCAACGGGTTTCGAAGTACTTTTCGTCCGGCACGTCACTAACCTGTCCGCCCGGACCCGGAACCAAGCCCATCGAGATGTTGGAGCGCGAGTCGCCTTGCTTGTTGCCAGTCTCGACGATGTCGACGAGCTGCTTGATCGAGTCGTGGCCATGCATCGACTGATGGAAGTAGACGTCGGGCCGCTGAGGGTGCAGCCGGAAGACAAAGTGCGTAACGACGGCGAAGCTGCCGCCGCCTCCTGCTCGGGCGATCGCGGGTTAGATGCGTCTTCTGTGCATGTCGGGTCAAGCAAAGGGAGTCAACGTACCGCGGAGAGCGAACCACAGGTCGGGCTCGGTGTCGGCCGTGACCACAGCCGAGCGCCCGTCGGCCGTCACGACCCGAAACTCCAGAACGTTGTCGCAGACCAGTCCATCGCTCGACGACCGCCATCCAAAGCCTCCTCCAAGAGTGAGGCTGGAATGAGAGGACATCAGCGATCGAAGGACCTGAGCCAGCAAGGAAGAAGTGTACAAACCCGGCGACGCCCGTGTCGTCGTTTGTGCCACCGACGACGGCAAGGCCGTGCTTGATGGTCGCCTGATCAACGTCGCCCCACTTGGCGCCGCCACCGACGACGGCCGTCGACGAGGCGAGGTCAATCTCGACAGTCTTGTAGGAGCTGCGGACAAACAGGAATCCAGTCAGGAGGCAATTGTCATGTGAGCCGGAAGACGCGCGCGTACCGCGACAGGTCAATGACCAGGCCGCCGTCGGTCGAGCTGGCCGCGGAAACCGAGTGGCCGCCGCCCTTGACGACGAGCTCGACGCTGTGGCCCCTAGCCCAAGCGAGGGCTGTCTTGATGTCGGCCTCGTCGGCGGGAAAGGCGACTGCGCCTGCCTGGCGCACCGAGGACTTGAAGAAGCGGTCGATGGCGGAAGGGTATTCGGGCTGTTGGTCAGATGGCGAGGGCCAACGGCAGCGTCAGTCGGAAGATGCTGATGAGTCGCGGGAAGGGTTCGGGCTCGACTGACCGAGTCGGGAGTGATGATTGGCCCCTTGTGTAAGTTCGAGAGCTCGGCGAGGGCGACTGGCGAGATGGTGGGCATGACGGGCAGGTGGGATTCTGTTTGCTTGGGCGGGAGTGGGAGAGGATGTGATGAGCAGACGGGACAGAGGCGGCGACCCTGCCGCTTTGTCCTTTATATCTTTCGGGGAGGGGTCAGCTGAACGGGCCGCCGACGTCGGAAGACGGGCAAAGGGCAGTCTCGGCGACGTCGGCCAGGCCGGGCGAGCCTCCGCCGGGCGCCCCTTTAATTGAACCAAACAAGTCCGGAGGCAAGCCTTCCGACTCTAAATTGCGCCACGGCACCAGACTCTCGGTTGACGGATGGTCCGGCTCGACTGATGCTTCTGCTGAACACGGGGCATGAGATCAGGGGAGAGGGGGGGGGGGTGTCGCAAGAGGGGGTCAGAGGCAGGCATAAGGGCGTATGTGTGAGGCGAAGTTGTACAAGAAAAGGGGATCGGATGGGACGCGAGAAGGCACAAGCAACGGAGGGGTCGGAGCGGGAGAAAGGGAGTGTTCGTGTTTGAAGCTTGAAAATGGCTGGCAGGGCGGAGGCGAGCGGTACAGGGTAAAGGTAGCGACAACAGGCAAGGAGAGCGTCAGGGTGTACAGAAAGGACGGACGGGGCCGAGCAAGAGAGCCGCACAACGCGAACGGGCGCCAGATCGGATCGAGTGAAGGGGAAAGGGGCGCGCAAGGGATCAGCGTGTAGACGGGGTGCCTTGCCGGCCCGGTCTTTTGGAACGGAGCATGCGAAGCAGAGCGCTCGCTCATGAGAGGTCGCCGCCGAGGTAGCGGTGGTTGAGGATGGCCTGGGCGAGCGAGAAGCCACAGGCAGTCAGCGTCCACTCTGCGACGCGCGGTCAGTCCCGGTCGCAACGAAACGCACCATCTCCTTGGCCATGATCGGCCAAGACATAGCTTTGGTGCCGTGCTGTCGGGGGCCCTCAGGGACGGCCTCGCCGTTGGCCTTGCGTGTCATGCGGACACCATGCTCGAGCTCAGCCTTCTCGCGCGAAAGTTCGACTGTGAGGAAGAAGGACCATGGTCAGCCGATAGGGACTTCGTCCAGCCAGGCAAGCACAAGAGACGCACCCTCCCAACCTTGAAGTTCGAACATGAACTTGAGATTGGGCTGGATGAGGACATTGAGCCGGCGAGCGCGGCAGACTGCAGAACGGTGCAGCGTCAGCGAAGAGACACTCGAGACGGTGCAGAGAGGTAGCTTGAGACTAACGCATGTATGCATCGATGAGGGTGTAGCCGCAGTGCTTCATGAGGTAGCTGCGTGGACGATGATGAGCGAGCGGTCAGCTTCTGAGCAAGCCGCAAGGAAGAGCGCGCGACGTACGCGATGGTGACGGTCGCGCTGCGCGAGACGCCAACCTTGCAGTGGACGAGGATCTTGCCGCCCTCGCGCCGGGCGCGCTCCATCCACTCGACCGCGAGCGCGATGCACGGCCGGAGCGGGCTGACGCCGTCGTCGCAGATCGACTGCATGTCGAGCACCTTGATCCGGCCGGCCTGATGCTCGTACCAGAGGTCGTGGTTGGGCGAAGCAATGGCGGCGCTCCCTCCGCCGGCATACATGCCGGCCGGAGCCGCATCGCGGCAGGCCGGATCAAGCAAAGCCGATTCACCGACCGAGACGACGTGGGTGATGCCGAGCGAGTGGAGCATCGGCGGATTGCTAGCGTGATTGAGGTTGCCAAGATAGAGAAAGTCGAGGATGCGCGACGGGAGCGAGCCCTCGAAGCACGGGCTGTTAAACCAGACGTCGTGCGCCCGACGACGCTCGAGCTCACGCTCCTCTCGCTCGCGCCGCTCCTGCTCTGCCCGAGAGGCAGTCACGGCCGTGCTTGACCCCTCGCCGTAATGGCCGAGCTTCCAGCCACCAAGCATGCTCTTCCACTTCTGGCTGCCGCTGCTGGCGCTGCTCGAGCTGCTAGCGCTGCTGCTGCTGGCCGCGCTCGGTGAGTGCTGGGCCTGAATGCTCGGCGCGGGCGAGGCGAGTGCCCGAGCGTCGGTTGCGATGCGGTCCTCGATCCGGCGAAGAAGAGGGATATCATGCGGGTAGACGAAGAACGACCGGCCGGCGACGAGGTGGAGATGCAGGTAGGCTTCGGGCAGCGTCAGAGCGTGGGCGTGCATGATGTACGAGAGGGCAAAGATGCTTGTCTCGGTCTACAGTGGGGCAAATGAAAGGCACGTTAGTGGGAATGATCGAGGTGCGATGCAAAGGTGTCGGATCAAGGCCTCACATAGCCGTCATAGCCGTGAACGAGGACCCGCCGACCGTCTTTGACCGTCGCGTTGAGCCACTTGACAAAGTCGACGACGCGGCCGGCGAGGCCGTTGAGCGCGCGCCAGTCTCCCGGTTGAACGACAAGGCTTGTACTGATGCATTGGAGGTGGTAGATCTGACCGGCTCGCGGCTTGTGCGCCTGCGAGGGCGAGCCGGGGTCCGACATCGTTGCGTCGTCTGCTTCGGGCTTTGGCGTCGGCGGAAGCGAGAAGGAGGCCTTGTGGTCGGGCGAACGAAGCGCGAGTGAGGCGGCCGCGTCCGTCAATAGGTCGGCCTGCTTGATCGACGGCGCTGATGAGGCCTGTCGCGAGCCCGGAGGCGAAAGCGAAGCGAGGTACTGGCTTGCGTGACGGAGCCGGCTCGCGTCGGGCATCTCGGCGTCGTCAAAGGCCTCGATACAGACGTCGATACCAAGCCGATTTTCGCCGCCCATGTCGTCGTCGTCGTCGCCAGCCTCGCGACCGACACTGTTGAGTACAGGGCAATCGGTCGAGTTGCCCATCTGCACGACTCCAAGACGGGTGATCAGTCTGGACACCCATCAATCGCAATGGCGAAGAAAAGACGACGCACGATGAAGCCGGGCGAGACCTCGCGTGCGCACGTGAGCTCAGAGTTCTCGTGTCGCTCCTTCTCGAAGAGGTCAATCTTCTGCTGCGGCCGGCCGTGCCGATCGACGGCGACCAGCTCTGGGTGACGTTCCTCGAAGGCCGCAAAAGGCTCTGCCGGGTCAAAGTAGAAGTTCCGTCAGTCAGACAGCAGTAAGGGCGTCGTGAGCGAAACAGGATGGCCCGAACCGGTGACGAGGAAGACGTTGTACCGGACTGGCTCGATCGGGTCGCCGTCCTGATCGAACGCGCCCTCGAGGGCCCGCCGTCGCTCCTCATAAGTTGCCTCGACCGCCTCTGCGACACGCTCGGCGACGTTGAGAGCCGAGCAGCAGAAACCCTGCGGGTGGTAGACGACCTGACGGAACGACAAGCAATGCGTCAGCGACTAGAAGCGGCTGGCAAGAACAGTTAGCAAGGCTTGGAGGGAGAGGCACGCACAATGTCCGAGATGGTTGCATACTTTTTCGGTTGAACGCTCAGATTGCGAAGACTGATGGTGCCCTCGCCGACGTCGCGCTTGCGAAAGACGCCGCGAACGGCGCCTTTGCGGCCGAGAGGGATCTTTGCGAGCTCCTCGCCCGTCACGCGGTCATCGGCCGGGCCGCTTCCCGCGCCACTGCTGGCGGTGCTCATTCTCCGAGCGGGTTGGGCGGGCGACGCGCCGACACGTCGGCTGGGGTGCGCCGTCAGCGTGACAATCTCCTCGGCCGGAAGGGCCGACGTCAGGAGCGAGTGGGTCCCGCTGCCGGCCGTCGGTGGGGAGGCCGGCGGTGTGTAGGCGGCGAGCGGAGCCGGGTTGAGGCCGATGGAGCCAGTAGAGGCGTCGACGGCGCCGGCGCCACTGGAAGGCACGGCGACTGGGCTGACCGAGGGGGCGCATGACGACGAGGCGACCGTTGAGATCGACGAGAAGGATGAGATGGACGTCGGAAACGAGCTCGCCTCGGCTGTGAGATCGCTGACCGCGTCAGCAAGGAATCAAAAAAGATCATCCGGACAGGCAACGCACAGTAGCCCCAAGACGACGTCTCGCTCCCGAGACTGCTGAAGTCGCTCGCGAGGCTGTTGCCTCTCTTGCGACTGGCAGCTTCGTCGTCATCCTCTCGCCTGTCAAACAGGGAACGGAGGCCGTCGCCGGAAGCACGGGACGGGCCTCCGGTCGTAGAAGGCGGGCGCGAGTCGCCTGGGCCAGCAGCGAGAAGTACCGTCAGACCACGATAGCGTGGGGCAGGAATCTGAGCGCGGTAGCTGCAATGGCGTACAAATAGCGTCAGCTTGGCGAAAGGTATGTGGCAGACCGGACCGCATGGAGACAGACCCAGGAAAGGACGAGAAGAAGTCGTCAAGCATGCGATTGCCGTCGCCCATGCCGTGAAGCTATGGAAACGGTGGAAGTGCGGCTTTTGAGGTCAGTCGCTATGCCCCCCAGCATATATCGAATTGAGGACTTAAAATGGACTGCGCACCCAAGGGAAGAGGGTCGTCTCGGGAACATCGAGTGCGAGATGTTGTTGCTCAAGCGAGGCAAACTGGCGGAGTCGGAGAGGGAGACCGGACGAAAGATGGAGATAAGACGGAGTCAGCTTCCGTACGCGCTCAGTGAAGGGGGGTCAGACCACCGGCAGAGGGGAAACGAGAAGAGAACGCACGTCGTCGGCCGAGATGGCGCGGACCTTGGTCCCGCCCTTGACATCGAGCACCTCACGGCCGTCGACCCAGCCCGGGGCGTGAGCGAGGCCGTCGACGCCGGCCTTGCCGTCTGAGCCTTGGTGTACGCCCTCGCGATCGTCGGTCCCCCGGAGACCAATCTCGACAGGGCTACCGGCGCTGGAGGCCGGTGAGGCGAGCGGCGGCTGCGAAGACCGGGCGGCGGACGAGTGCGGCGTCGGCGTCGTCGGGGGCGAGGGCGAGGTCGGGCCAGACGAAAGGGCCGACGGCGGCTGTTGCCGGCTCGGCGCAGCTGCATGCAGGAACGTCGGCATCGGCGGAAGAACGTTGGCGTGGGCGTGGGCCGGATAGAGCTGCGGCAGCGGGTGGTGCAGGTGCTGCGGGTGAGCCTGATGGAGATGCGACGGGGCGCCGGCGGTCGTCGAGGAGGGAGGGGCCGAGGCCGGGTGGCCGCCGCCGCCGCCGGTCGGGCCTCCGGGCGACGGGTCCCGCGAGGGCGAGGCCGAGCGAGAGAGGGGCGTGCCCGTCCGGGCGATAGGGTCGGGCAGGAGGTCGGGTCGGAGCGCAGCGTGCGGTAGGGCGTGCGGGTGCGCAAGCGAGGGCATGGAGGGAGCTTGAGCGCGATGGAAGGAGTGCTGGGTTGATGAGTCGGCCGACCTGGGAGCGAACCGGCGGTGGCAGATGGGCGCTGCTGCAGATGGAGGCGCGAGGGCGAACGAAGGCGGTGGGCGCGGCGCGAGGTCTCATCAGCCACTGGATGTCGAGATCCTCAGCGAGAGAAGAGACCTGACGGACCTGGGCTTTCAAGCCTGAATACGACCGAGGAGAGGGAGGGCGTAGGACGAGACGACCTGCTGGCTCGACGACGAGGATGGTGGCTGCTGGAGCGAGCGAGTTGGCGAAGGACGACCACTTCCCGCCGACGCCGTCGGGGATTCCTCAGCCACCGCCGGCCGACTGCGCGCCATGCATTCCCCCCGCCCTGAGCCGACGCGCCCCTGTCATCCCCGTCCACCACTTGCTCGTCCCAGCCTGCCAGCTCAGGTGCGTCATTTGAGGCTCAGTGGGAGGCAGACTACCTGCTCGGCGATAGCTGACATCGTCGACAACCCGGTCGCAGTTCGCTCCCGGCCGTGCCTTCACCCACGCGCGTCCCTGTCAACACCCACCTCCTGGACAAGCAGAGCAACCATGACCTCTTCGGCCGCCTTGCCCGCGACCTTTGTCGACATCTCGCTCGATGACTTTGATCCGCCAATCGTCTACGCCGACCAGGCTGTCTGGTCGACGCCCGACCCCTCAGCCGAACCGGACCGATTCAACCAGACGGTCGAGGGCGATTGGTCGCAGGGGACGTACCACTCAACCGTCGTCGAAGGCGCTGAGCTCGCCTTCAACTTCTCAGGTCCGTGCTCCTGACTCGCGCGTGTGGATCTTTCGCCTCACTGCTGGCGGAGAGCTCTCACCTTATCTCCTGCGTCACCGTTCTATCTGGATGCGGAGAGGCTGATGTGTCCCTTGGCGTCGTCCGTCTCCTATGATGCGTTAGGTCGCTCGCTCGAGATTCACGGCACATCGACCGGTTTCGACGCCGCCTTTGACGTCTCCCTCACCTCGGTATCCTCTGGCCAGCCTGTCTCCTTCCAGTCAAACAGCAGCCTCCCTTCCGGCGTCTTGTTCGCCGTAGGAGGGCTCAACCCGACGGACGAGACGACGGCGCGGGTCGTCAATCGCGCCGGCAACCTGACGGTCGACCGGGCCGTCTACTCTGCCCCAGTCGGCGCCGAAGGGTGCGTAGCTTGGCTCTGTCACTCCTTATCTGTCAACCACGATCCTGACCCGTGCGCGTCTCACTGTGCCGCCCTCAGGGCCTCGCTGACGGAGACTGTGCTCGACGAGACGTCGCCCGCCATCACCTACTCAGGCACCTGGGAGTCCAACTCTGGCGAGTTCTTCTACGGCGGCTCGACAACGTACACGAACGAGGACGGCGCCGCGTTTGCTTTCAACTTTACCGGTTGCGTCCTCCTTCACTCTTCGCTCGGTTCCTCTGATGAAAAACCCCCGATAAAGTTGGCTGACCGTCGGCCTTGCGCGCGCGCTCGGATGCCCGCTCAGGCTCCGCCGTCTATATCTACGGCGACCAGGTCAACGACCACGGCCTTTTCTCGGTCACGCTCGATGGCGTCGCGCTCGGCGCGCCGCTCTCGGGTGCGTCCGGCTGCGGCGGTGCGTTCGGTAAGACGTGCGAGAAGCTCGGCACGCTCGCTTGGGTCCGGGCCGGACTCGGCGAGGGCGTTCACACGGTCGAGGTCAAAAACATCGCAGGGACTAATAACTCGTTCTTTGGTGCGTCCGCGTCGATGCTAATCAGCTCCTCCTCCTCGTCAATTGGTACCTCATCGCCTCCTCTATTCACCTGGCTGATGCCTACCTGCCTCTGTGTGTGCTTTGTAACCGACGGCATTACCGCCGCCAGACCTCGACTACATCCGCTATACGACCCCCTCGGCCTACTTTGACCCGGCAGCCCTCTCCGCCTCGACGCCCGCATCGTCTGCCTCAGCCAGCGTCGGCCCCTCTTCCTCTTCCTCAGCAGCTCCTGCCGGTGCAACCGCCTCCAATACGCCGGGCTCGGCCGGTTTCGCCAGGGCGGGTGTGCACGAGCCGGCCGGGGGGTGGCTCGCGCTCGGCGCGCTCGGACTTTGGGCGGCCCGGACGGCCGGTTGGGTGTAGCTCTCCATGAAATTCGAAGATTGTTCATGGACAGTCCTGGTCAAAGCGAGCGGGCACCTTAGTACAATGAGGGGATGATGGGATGTTGGCGTGCGAATGCTTGCCTTGACAGACGTCGAGACGCGTCTTCGGCTGAGCGCAAGTCCGTTCTGCCGACCAATCTCCGCAGCTCGGTCGCGTCGCGTCTGCCACCCTTCCCAACGTCGAACACGGCAAGCCACCTCCTTGCACACGCCCAGGTGTCCAGCCTAGTTGCCTTAAAATCTTGAAGACCCTGTTGCTTTCTGTTGAAGCGAACGTCTGCGATGCCGGCCAGCCTCCCCATCTCGCACCCCGACCTACCCCTGACGACCCAGAGCAAGCGCATCTCGCAGCTGATCGCGCTTGACCGGGCCCGGCTCGACGAGTACAAGCGCCACCACCAGGCCGTCTTCCCGGACGTACTCGCTGCTCTCCGGCGGGCCCACATCTTTGGTCCGTCTTCCCCACCACCTGCCCGACGGCGATCGATGTTGAGACCTGCGAGGCTGAAGGGCGGCGGCTGCTTCTCATCCAGACTACTCAATCCACCTGTACGACCTCCCGGCGCTTTACTCACAACCGATCCTCGTCGCGACGATGAAGTATCTCGGAAACAACTTTGCGGCCGACATGCAAAGCGTCGCCGATGACCCTGAGACGAAGCGCTGGTGGGAGCTCGTGCGTTCCACGGCCCCTGTCTTTCCGTTGAGAGAGACCCCGCGAGCTGACCCGCTCAACGCTACGGGCAGATGGACCCAATGCAGCAGAGCTTTGTCCCACAGGCAACCGGCTCGGCGTCCGGTCCCGGCTGGTGGGTTGAGGGCGAGGAGGTCTTTAGGCTCGAGAGCTGATCGGCCGCCTGGCTCACTGAGAGGCCTCGAGGCTCGGCTCGACGGCCGCGGCGGGGCGCGTCGGTCGGCCCGGTGAGCCTCTCAATGATATGGACACGCGCAGGCAGCGGCAGTGGCAACAGCACAACTTCGACCTGAGCGGCCGATAGCTTGAATGGGTGTCGTACCGCGGTAGTTTTGCCCAGCGAGTCAGAAGAGCTATCCGGCTCGGTTCGGCTCGGCTCTAGCTGCTGCTCCTGCTGCTGCTGTTGAGCGCTGGGCCTTACCGGCCGTCGCGAATCGCGATCGAGGATCGTACGCCGCGGCCGTCTGGCGCGTCGGCCGCGGAGAGAGCGAACCGCCTGCCCACGGCGGCGCCGACAGCTGTCGCTGCCTTGCCCAGCCAACATCAACTTCCATAAGACCTTCTAGCTGCCTGCGAGAGATCCTCGACGTCAAAATCCCTCGCCTGCCGCCATCGTAACCCCTTCACAGCCTTCCTATCATGCCCGAGAAGGTCGTCGGTCGGTCTCCTCTAGCTTCCCGAAGGCGACTTCTCGGGATCACGCAGCAGCTGACGGCCTTGAGCCCCCCCTTGTACACACCGAACCACCCACCCACCCCTTCAAGTCATCGGAGCCGGCGTGCTCGGCCTGACGTCTGCACTTTGCCTCGCCGAGCGGGGCTACGCCGTCACCATCGTCGCCCGCGATAGTACGTCCCTTCCCCGAAGACTGGGGTGGCCCGCGCAAGGGCTTGGCGCCGGGTGGCACGAGCTGATTCGCCTGCGTCTGGACGCTTGTCGTTGCCAGTGCCGACTGACTTGACTTCGCAAGGTTAGACTTGTCATGAGATCCGCGTAGATATCCTCGCAGGTGCTGATACCTTTAAACACCGATCTGCTGCAGCCTTCGCCTCGCCCTGGGCGGTTTGTCCCAGATGAGCTCATCCATAAGACGAGGCAGAACCTCGTTCCAGAAATCACCTGACTAATTTAGATTGAACTTGCTTCTCGCAGGGTGCCAACTGGCACAGCTTCTGGAACGATAACCCGTGCGTCTGCGTGTCTTATTCATCCAAAGACTGATCGCTAGCCGCTGATACTAATCCTGTGACCCTCTCTTCGGCCGAAACAGGCAGACGGCCGCTTGGGAGCGGGTCGCCTTCCGCAAGCTGAAATCGCTCATCCCGACCGGTCTCGTCATGACACTCCCGAGCAAGCGCTACTTCAAGTACGATGCGACTGCCGACTTCGAGCAGGACTGGTTCAAGGATCTCGTTGGTGACTGGCGGGTCTTGCCGAAGGATGAGCTGCCAGAGTACGTCTTGATCTTTCTGGTGGTTTGAGTCGACCGATCGCAAGATCGGGCATTTAAGCCTTACTTCCTTCACGATCACAGGGGCGCCATCACCGGCGTCGGCATGACGATCCTCTCGCTGGCGCCGTCCTCATACCTTCCCTGGCTGAAGGCCCAGCTCGAGAGCCATGGCGTCCGCTTCGTTCGGGCCAAGATCGACTCGATTGAGGAGGCGGCCGAGAGGGTGCCCGGCGTCGGCAAGGTCAAATGTGTTGTCAACGCGACGGGACTCGGCGCCAAGAGCCTGATCGGCTGCATGGACGACGCGGTCGAGCCGATCCGGGGCCAGGTTGTACTCGTCCGGGCGCCGCACGTCAAAACCGATATCGGTCTGCAGGGTGCGTTTTTGAGCAAGCCGAGCGTGCGCGCACGCGAGTCATGACAACCCACTCATGCCGGACACGGGAATCTGACACCTGGGAGCCTCTTGTTCCCTTCGACTCGTCACCGCAGGCTTCGAGGACGGCCAGCCGACGTACATCATTCCCCGGCCAGACGGCCTCGTTGTCCTGGGCGGCTCGCGCGACGTCGGCTCGTGGGACCTTAGCGTAGACCCGGCCCGGTCCAAGACGATCCTCCAGAGAGCCTACGCCATCTGCCCCGAGCTCTCGCACGGGACTGGTTGGGAGAACATCCCGGTCGTCCGCCACAACGTCGGCCTGCGGCCATCGCGACGTACGTCTCTGGCTTTGCTTTTCGCCGTCCGCACGCTTGTCCTGAACGCCTGTCGCGCTGCGGCCCCCTTTGCAGGCGGCGGACCAAGGGTTGAACGCGAGGTGCTTGAGCTGCCACTACCGGACCCGCTCAAGCCAAAGAGCTCAATGACTGAGGGCCTGCCGACCTTCGAGCGCCGCAGCCTTGGTGTCGTTCACGCTTACGGTAAGTCAAGCCTCAATATCAAGGGGACAGAGAGGAAAGGCCGAAAAGCTGACCTACCCTCGTCACCCCGTGTGCGTGTGTGCCCCTTGCTCCCCATTTATAGGTATTGGTCCGGCCGGCTACCAGTCGAGCTGGGGCATCGGCGCCAACGTTGCCGACCTCGTCGATGAGCATTTTGGCACCCTCCCCCGGACCTCTAAACTCTGAGGCCGTTCATGCCCGATATATTTCTTCGTTGTACTAGATCTCTATGGTGATATTCTTCGGGCCTGGATTGTCGCGCTGTGAGATTCCTCGGCAGCGAGCTTGGCGTCACGACGCGTTGCCGGACGCGCGCTGCTGCTGCTGCGGGCGGGCCTTTTGTTGCTCTCGCCCTTGTTCGACGCGCCGCGCGGCGGGCGCGAGCCTGTCTTTTCTCTTCGCTCCTGTCGCCCGCTCGCCTTTCCACCTGTCGTTCACTCTCCCTTCTCTGCCCTCCCCCCTCTTCGGCCTCTGCGAGTCTCGAAGAAAACACAACACTCACACACTCGTTACATCCATCCACTCATCCACACCAGACAGACAGCGCGCACACGCCGGTCTCCCTCCCCCCCCCCCCCCCCCCCCCCCCCCCCCCCCCCCCGCCCGCCCCCCTTTCATCCAACTACAGCCAACCATGCTCTTCTCTGCTGCCACCGCCCTTGTTGCCCTCGCCGCCTCGCCGGTCCTCGCCGTCGCTCCTCACCGGGCTCAGGGCAACAAGCGTCACGCCGGCCTCGCCGCCGCTCGGCGCGCTCAGGCCGCCCACGCCCCGCCCGCCCGGCGGACCGTCGCCCTTGGCAAGCGCGCCGACGGCTCGACCTGCAAGGCCCGCCACCACGACGCCGCCTCGGCCGCCGCCGCCGCTGCCTCGTCCGCCGTTGAGTCGGTCGTCGCTCCCGTCGCGAGCTCGGTCATCGCCTCGTCCTTCCAGCCGGCCGCGACCTCGCCCGTCGTTGAGGCATCGTCGGCGCCGGCGCCGTCGTCCTCGGCCGCTGAGGAGGCGCCCTCGACGACAGAGGCCGCCGCCTACGTCGCCCCGACCTCGTGGGCCGCCGAGGCCACCTCGACTTCGGAGGCCTGGGTCGCTCCGGCCGCTACCAGCTCGGTAAGTCATTTGCTCTTCCTGTCGTAGAGAAGTACGGGCGGCGGCGAGCCCAGTAAGCAGAGGCGCGCGCGCCCGCCGCGACGCGTGTGCTTTTCCGCCCCTCGTCAGCGGCGAGCTCTTGGCACAAACGCTTGGGAGCAACACCCGCCGCCCGCCTCGACCAAAAAAAAAACGCCCCGCACCTTCATCCAGAATATTGACCCTTTGATTCACCTCCTTGATTTCAGGCCGCCCCCGCTCCGGCGGTCGTCTCGAACGACGGCTCGGTCAAGAAGGTTGGCCTCGCCTGGCCTAACGGCGAGTCGGACCAGCCCAAGGCCTGGGCCGATGCGCTCGGTAACTCGTGGTACTACACCTGGTCGCCTTGGAAGGTCGACTCGTTCCCCGGCTCGATGGAGTTCGTCCCCATGGTGCGTCTCCCGTTTCAGATCGGCCGTCTGCTAGCTTTCGTTGCAGCGTGACAGCTGACGTTCCTCTTTTCATCTCTCCCTCCAGCTTTGGGGCTGGAAGCAGATTGGCGACTGGCAGCAGAACGTTGCCAACTACGCTTCGTGGGGTGTCAAGAACGCCCTCTTTGTCAACGAGTGCGTCGCTTCGCGGTTAATTTCTACTCTGCGCTGCGCATCCTGATAGTTCTGCCAAATCCTTCCGTCAGGCCCAACGGTGCCGGCCAGGCCAACGTCGACCCGAGCTCGGCCTGCACGCTCTGGCGCGAGCAGTTTGCCCAGCTCCGCAACCAGGGCATCCGCCTCGGCTCGGCCGCGCCCGACTCTGCTCCCTCGGGCAAGCAGTGGCTGATCGATTTCAACAAAGTTTGCCCGGACGCTCAGCCTGACTTCTGTTCGTTTTCGACTCGCACCTTCCTTCGCTTGCCACTCAAATAGCTCGCTCGCGATCTGACCTGCTTCTTCTCGCCTTGCAGACGTTCTCCACTGGTACGACGTCTCGGCCGAGGACTTCCAGCGCTACGTCATGGACTTTGTCAACACGTTCCAGAAGCCAATCTGGGTCACCGAGTACGCCTGCCAGAACTTCAACGGCGGTGCCCAGTGCACGGCCGACTACATGTGCGTCCCTCCTCTCCCCCCTAAAGGACTTGTCTCCTGAGCTTGCCGCCGTTCCTGACGCCTTCGCTTCTTCTTCCCTTAGCCACGGCGACTTCTTCACCGGCTCGACCGGCTGGCTCGCCTCGAGCCCTCACGTCGAGCGCTTCTCAGCCTTCTCGACCATGCAGGACCTCCAGGGCGTCAACACGGCCAACTCGATGATGAACCCCGACGGCTCCCCCAACGCTCTCGGCTGGCGCTACGCCCAGTCGTGCTAAACGTCGCGGACGCCCCTTTGCGCCTCAAGCGCGTCGCCGCCGCCCTCTCACCTCCCGCGCCGCGGGACACATCCGATACCCGATCAGTCTTTGCTCGCTTGCTTGCCCTCCCCCGCCTTGACCCCTAGCAAACCGCCCGCATCCCCTTCTGTCCGTACATAGCGTCGGCCTGCTCTCGTACCGCGTCCTTTCTTCATCCTTGCCTCCCTTTCTTCGCTCCGTCCTCCGCTGGATACGTACTCTGCTCTGCTCACTCCATCACCCTCTCTCTGATCGAAGAACACACTGGCTGTGCTCTCTCTGTCTCTCTTATGTCTCCGCGTTGACACCCGGCAGGTGGGTCGGAACCAGCCTGCCCCAGTAGGAAAGCTGCTCGGGTGCCACGCCACAGACGTCCTGGACTAAGCTAAGTAATGTATGATCATGCGCGATTGTCATGCTTTGCCACCGTGATGACGGAGTGTCGTATTGCAAATCAGGGGCTCGTCCCATTGTGGACTCTACTTCAGACTGCAACAAGGAAGACGATGCGCTTCGACCGCACCTGATCCAATCTCCTCCCGCCTGATCGCTTCGACTCAATTGTTGGTGGACGGCTGCGTGTGACACATCGACCGAGGACGACGCTTGTATCTCTCCCCGCTGCCCAGGCCAGAGACAGACATTTACCACATGGCCTTGCGCACGCCGGGGACGTTGTTGCGGAGGACGTCCATCCGCAGCTGGTACTGGAGGGCGGGCGGGTGTCAAGGGAGCAAGCGCCGCAAGGAGAGGCAGAGAGAGGGAGATCAAGTAACGTCAGACCTGCTGTAACTTGAGGGGCCCAACCTCGCGGTATAATTCGAAAGCGGGCCGGGCATAGACGGACGTACTCTTGACGTCTTAAAGTCTCGGAGGACACCTGACGAGGGGGAGGCGAAAGCCCAGGTTGATCAGGCCTTTACTCTCCTATCGACCCGACTCTAGCTTGGGACTGGCGCGCATGCGCGTCAAGGGCAAAGAGAACGCACCCCGCTGCTTGCCCGTCTTGATGCAAGTGTTCTTGATGAGATTGGGCGTGCTTCGCCTCGGGAGCTGGGCGAGCCGGTGCTGGGCCCGCATCCGGACCTGGTCCGGCAGCGTCACATTCCGAGCGACGAAGAGGTAGGCCCGGCGGAGGGCCTCGGTCCGGCTAAAGATCTGGCGCGTCTTCATGTCGCGGAGGACGCGGGTCTTCAGCCCGACCTGGACTGCAGCGGGCAGAGAGAGGGAGCAGGACACGAGCGAGGGCCGGGAGTGCCGGTCAGCCCAGAGCCTCAGGAAGGAATACTGCAGCGAGCGAGCGGCTGCTGCTAGACGTACGCTGTCCGATGCAGTTGACTAGCGACGCAAACATAGTGGGCGAGCGAGATGTACAGAGGGAGAGAAGGAGCGGATCGAGGTCGTCGTCGTTGTCGTTTGAGCGGCAGGGGTTGGGTCGGAGCCAGCGGGCGGCGGGCCGCGCGGGGTTTATCAGGGGGCTGACCTAATCATTATGCACTGGTCAGTCTAGGCGGCCGCCGCGCTGGAGGGGGGCGAGGCAAGACGACAGACAGCTCGACCCCTGCTCTGTTACCCACTGTCAACACCACCACTCACCCCTATCCTCATCACAAGCGTCCGCTGCACGCGCTCGTCATCATGGTGCGTCGATTGTGCTGGTTCGGAGAGTCAGCATGCTGTGGGGTTCCAGCACTGAAGTCAGATGTTCACACTCCTCTGCCCGCCGACGTACGTGCTTCGCCCCCGGTCCATCTACCGCCTCACCTCGTCGCACCTGCTTGTCGTTGCTCCTGCTTGCCTCTTTCAGTTCCGCAACTCTTACGACTCGGACAGCACAACATTCTCTCCGCAGGGCCGGTGTGTAGCTCGCTTTGCTCTGCTCGCAGCAGCTCGAGCGAGCCGAGCTGACCTTCTCGCCCGGCTCCTCCTTCAGGCTTCACCAGGTGCGGCGCGCTTCGACTTGGGCACGACCTTCTTGATTCGATCGAGCTCTCAGCTGATCTCGCTCTTGCCTTGCGCTCAGGTTGAGTATGCTCTCGAGGCAGTCAAGCAGGGTTCCGCCGCCGTCGGCCTGCGGTCCAACACGCACGCCGTCCTCCTTGCGCTCAAGGTGCGCGCTCCGCCTGGCTCGCGCTCGACAGATGAACTCGCGCTTGATCACGGCGACTGACCAATCTGCGGGCCTGGTATCTAAAGCGTTCTACCGGTGAGCTTGCATCGTATCAGCAGAAGATGTTCCGAATCGACGATCACGTCGGGATTGCGATTGCTGGCCTGACGCACGATGCTCGTGTCCTGAGGTGCGTCGCCCACTCCGCCCGAGCGAACGCTCGGCGATATGAGCCCCATCAGATGCCTGACCATCCTTACGCTCACCGATTGCAGTAACTTCATGCGACAGCAGGCCATGTCGTCAAAGATGATGCTCGACCGGCCGGTACCCATCAACCGGCTCGTAGGGTCCATCGCGGACAGTGCGTGTCCTTCAGAAGGGCTGCGATGCCCATGCTGCACAGAGGGTTGACGGACCAATCTGATTCTTACTGGCTACAGAGGCCCAGGTGAACACGCAGGTGTATGGTCGTCGGCCGTACGGAGTTGGCTTCCTGGTTGTCGGGCAGGATGTGAGACGCTGAATACAGTCCGTCGCGTGCAAGATCAGTCTCGTTGACACTGCTACCGCCTGCACTCGACCTTGCAGGATCTCGGACCGCACCTGTTTGAGTTTTCGCCTTCGGGCAACTCGTTCGAGTACGTGGCTATGTCGATCGGCGCGCGATCCCAAAGCGCAAAGACGTACCTTGAGAAGCACTATGAGTCGTTCCCAGAGGGTATGTTGCTGCAGTCGCCTTAGTCGGGCTGCAACGTTTTGCTGATCAAGTGGTGGCGCGATCAACTTACAGCCGACCTCGACACGCTTATCAACCACGGCCTTCAGGCGCTACGCGAGACGCTGCAGCAGGACAAGGAGCTGACGACGGCCAACACATCGATCGCGATCGTCGGCCCCCTAGAGGCGGGCGAGCCGGCGCCGGCTCACTTGGCAAAGGCCCGCAAGGGAGGTTTCCGGATTGTCGAGGGTGCCGACGTCGCCGTCTGGCTTGACCGGCTCGAGCCGGCCCCTCCGCACGGCGGCTTCCCGCCAGCAGCGACGGCTGCTGCTCCAACAGAGGGTGCGCAGCCGCCCACGGCAGGCGGCGACGGCGATGTGGCGATGCAAGAGTAGAGCGAGAGCAGGGGCGGCCGAGCACGCCGGGTTGTTAGGACTAGCCGGAGGCGCTCCAATGCCCAGAACGAGATGGGATGCTCAAGAGCCCGTAAATCGATCAAGGAGATATGGGTCGCCAGTGGGCCTTTAAGTGAGGTTCATGTGTGCAGTGATGTGCAGTGATGTCTGTACAAGAGTGGCGTTGGCCTTAGCTCAGACCGCGAGTGTCAATTGGGGAGGACCGCAACAGCATTGGCGAGGTCAGTGCTATCACTGGCCTGGGTCACTAAGAGGCTGGGAAACAGCTCGAGAGCATGGACCGGGCGGGCAGGCGAGAACGCGCGCGCCCTGCGAGCCAGCCCGTCTCACGGCCGGCGCGTGCGACGAAGACCAAGAGACCTTTGACGACCACGCCCAAATTACCTCGCTCGACCCGCTTCACGCCCGCCTAGAGCTCAATAGAGAACACGCGCCCTCGACAAGAAGCAGGTCTTTCTCGAAGGACAACTTTCTCACCGGCGCCTCTACCATGGCCGTGAGTCGCCCTGCGGACGCGGAGGTTGCCCTTCGCGGCGAGCCCGACCGTCGCCGCCACCTGTGGCCTTGCCTCGGCTCCACGGATCGCTCTGGCTTGCAAGACTGATATTCGTCTCTTACCGGTCCTGCAATCTCTGCAGAATACCGTAGCGGCCCTTCAGCAGGAGACTAAGGATGAGGACATGCTGTCGGACGTTGTGCCCTCGCGCGCCGTCTCGTCGAGCGGAAAGGTACGGTCGTTTGGCTCGCTCGTCGCCTCACTCTCTAAGCCTGGCTCGTCCTGGCAGAAGGACAAAGGGACTGACGACTTGGTGCGCGCCCTGATGATTTGACAGGAGAGCGTCAAGCCCGAAGACGAGGACGACGAGGACGTCATCCCGGACGACTCTGGCGACGAGCTCGTCATGAACGAGGCAGGCGTCCGTCTCCTTCTCTACTAACGACTTTTGATAGAGGGCCTGGTCCGATCAAGGAACCTCTTGCTGACGCCTTCTACTCATCCTCTCTGTCCTCTTCTGCTGCCCCTTCGACGTCCAACGCTCGCTTTGTGTCGCTGCCTGCCCGCGATCTCTGTCCTCGGGACGCGTTCACCCCCGTTTGCTCCGCCGTCCTACGCCGACGCTGCGCGATTGCCAGTCATCGAACTTGTCGCCATTCAAGTCGAAAGCGCTGGATGCCAAGGACAAGGCTGCTCGCCGGCGGGCGGAGAAAGATGCTGCCGCGGCCCAGCTTCAGGGCAAGCGCGCCCAGCTCAGCAAGGTCAAGGTCGGTGCCTCCCTCCCCTCTCTGGCGCGCGCGTCGGCAATCTTGCTCCGAGCTTCGCAGCTGAGCTGACCCCTTGCTCATTCGCGCGCGATTTACAACAGATGGCCGACTCTATGAAGCGTTTCCAGTACCTGCTTGGCCAGACGGAGCTCTTTGAGCACTTTCTCGAGCTTAAGGTACGTTTCGAGGCTTGGCTTGTGGTTGCGGACCACGACGCGTCTTCGACGGCGCTTCGGACCCGACTGACCACTCCTCGGGTCATTCTTGTTCCGCAGAAATCGCGCGACCCCGACTTTGCCGCCATGCTCGACGCCCAGGTTGCCAAGAAGCAGAGCAAGGCTGGCAAGGGCAAGAAGAAGGAGGCGTGAGTTGACCTTGTTGCTTGACGTGCGACGCCTCGCTCGAGAGGAGCTGACCCAGAAGCCCTTGCTCTATCCACTTCCAGCGATGCCCGCCACCGCAAGACTGAGCAGGAGGAGGATCTCGAGCTGATGAACGGAGACGACGAGGACGACAACTTGATGGTCTTTGAAGAGTCGCCGCCCTGTACGTGTCTGCGCGCGCCTGACGCTGGTGCGCACTCCTGGATCACCTATCGGAAACTGACTCGCCATCCTGTCCGCCGCTTCTGCAGTCGTCAAAGGCGGAACTATGCGTGACTACCAGGTTCAGGGTCTCAACTGGATGGCCTCGCTGCACCACAACGGCATCAACGGCATCCTTGCCGACGAGATGGTGCGTGGCTCGGGCCTCGCCCCACGCAAGCCGATAGCTTGAACCTGACAGTGTGCGCCTTTTGCCGCCGCTCCTCCTAGGGTCTCGGCAAGACGCTCCAGACGATCTCGTTCCTCGGCTACCTCAAATTTCACCACGGTATCAACGGCCCGCACCTGATCGTCGTCCCCAAGTCGACGCTTCAGAACTGGGAGCGCGAGGTCCAGAAGTGGGTGCCGGGCTTCCGAACAATCATCCTCCAGGGCACCAAGGACGAGCGGGCAACCATTATTCAGGACGTCATCCTGCCTTCCAAGTTTGACATTTGCATCACCTCGTACGAGATGTGCCTGCGCGAGAAGACGACGTTCAAGAAGTTTACGTGGGAGTACATCATCATCGACGAGGCCCACCGCATCAAGAATGTCGACTCGCTCCTATCGCAGATCGTTCGTGTCTTTGACTCGCGCGGCCGACTCCTCATCACCGGCACGCCGCTTCAGAACAACCTTCAAGAGCTCTGGGCACTGCTCAACTTCATCCTGCCCGGTGCGTTTTTCTTGCATCATGCATTGGTGCGCAGTCCTTGCTGACCATTTCAAACTTTCCGCGGCCTCTTAGACGTCTTCTCGTCGGTCGAAGATTTCGACGCCTGGTTCTCGGGCCGCGGCGACGGAGATCAGGACCAGGTCGTCAAACAGCTGCACAAGGTCCTCCGGCCTTTCCTTCTGCGGCGCGTCAAGGCCGACGTCGAGCACTCGCTTCTGCCCAAGAAGGAGATCAACATCTACGTCGGCATGACCGACATGCAGCGTAAGTGGTACAAGAGCATCCTTGAGAAGGACATCGACGCGGTCAACGGTGCGTCCTTCCTATCACACGAATGTCCTCTTGGTCTTGGACGCGCTCTGACCGCCGGTCCACCATTCTAACTCTCTGCAGGTGCCGGCGGTAAGAAGGAGGGCAAGACCCGGCTGCTCAATATCGTCATGCAGCTCCGCAAGTGCTGCAACCACCCGTACCTTTTTGATGGCGCTGAGCCTGGGCCGCCGTACACGACCGACGAGCACATCATCAACAACGCCGGCAAGATGGTCATTCTTGACAAGCTCCTTACCTCGATGAAGGCCAAAGGCTCGCGCGTCCTCATCTTCTCGCAGATGAGCCGCGTGCTCGACATCCTTGAGGACTACATGATGTTCCGCGACCACAGTGGGTCCTCTCGTCGTCAACGCTGTCGTCGTATCTCCCGCTGACCCTGATCTCTGCATTGACGTTCTCGCAGAGTACTGCCGCATTGACGGCAACACCGCTCACGAGGATCGTATCTCCGCCATTGACGAGTACAACGCGCCTAACTCGGAGAAGTTTGCCTTCCTCCTGACAACGCGGGCTGGTGGTCTTGGCATCAACCTCGTCACCGCCGACGTCGTCGTCCTCTTTGATTCGGACTGGTGCGTTGTGCTCGCAACCTCCAGCTGCTTTTGATTGATCAATTTGACTGACAATCTCCGACCTGTGTCGATCCCGCCTGTCTGCTAGGAACCCCCAGGCCGACCTTCAGGCGATGGACCGCGCGCATCGCATCGGTCAGACGAAGCAGGTCTACGTCTTCCGCTTTGTCACGCAGGATGCCGTTGAGGAGCGCATCCTCGAGCGCGCCACCCAGAAGCTCCGGCTTGATCAGCTTGTCATCCAGCAGGGCCGGGCGCAACAGGCAGCCAAGGGTCTGTTGCTTTAGGCTCCTTTACACGGAGCGTCTTGAACGAACGCCGCTTGCTGACTCAGAACTCCGCCCCACAGTTGCTCAGAATAAGGAGGATCTGCAGGACATGATTCTGCACGGCGCGCAGAAGATCATTAGCGCCAGCGACAAGTGCGTCGCGCCGGCTTGACGCATGGCTTTGCGCATTGGAGTTGACCGTGATTCAACCCTCGCTCACAGCCTCCTGATAGACGACGACATCGACGAGATCATCAGCCGCGGCGAGGAGCGTACGAAGGAGCTCAACAGCAAGTACGAGGGCCTTAACCTTGACGATCTTAACAACTTCAAGTCGGAGTCGATGGTTAACAACTGGGAGGGCAAGGACTACCAGAATGAGGTGAGTAATCGCCGCCGGCTCCGGCTGGCCTTCTCTGCTGACCCCTTCCTCTGTTCTTCAACAGCGTAAAGGCCACGGCATGCTCTGGATTGAGCCGTCCAAACGCGAGCGCAAAACCAACTACTCGGTCGACAGCTATTACAAGGAGGCCATGAGCACCGGTCCGGCCAAGGTCGCAAAGACCAGGGTCCCACGCGCGCCCAAACAGCTGGCCATGTGCGTTCCTATTTCCGCACTCCCATCCCTGCCATGCTGCTGACTTAGGACCGCCCTACTCTTCAGCGCCGACTACCAGTTCTACCCGCCACGGCTCGCCGAGCTTCAAGAACGCGAGAACCTTGCGTGGAAAGTTCGTTCTTCAGCCGTTCGCCTTTTGTATGACTGAGCTCTTTCTGACCGCCTTCTTCGTCCCTCGTGAGCAGAAGGAGCAGGGCATGTCGGCCGTCTTCCCTGACGCGAAGGACGAGACTGACACGCATGAGGCGCGCGAGGCCCGGCGTGAAGCCGAACAGCAGGCCATCAACTCTGGTACGCCCAGCTCGCTACGCGCCTTTCGTCGTCGATACTTTGCTGACTTGACCGCGCGATTTCCTTGCTGAAGCCGAGCCGCTGACGGAAGAGGAGGAGGCCGAGAAGGATGCTCTGTCGCTTGAGGGCTTCTCGGCATGGCACAAGCGCCACCTGCAGCAGTTCATTAACGGCACCGCCAAGTACGGCCGCAAGGCATACGACATGATCGCAATCGAGGTCGAGGCCAAGACGGCTGAGGAGATCAAGGAGTACGCCGAGGTCTTCTGGGAGCGCGTCACGGAGCTCGCCGGTGCGTCTGCCTTCGTGCACGCCTCATCCTATCTCACGCGACCCTGGCTGACTCCGGACCTTTTGTCTCCCTTTCTCATCCTCACAGGTTACGAGAAGATACTCGACAAGATTGAGGAGGGCGAGAAGAAGATCAAAGAGCTCGAGGCAACGGCCGAACGCCTGTCGCGCAAGATATCTAGCTACCAGTTCCCGATGCAGGAGCTGCACCTCTCGTACGGTCAGAACAAGGGCAAGCAGTATACTGAGGAAGAGGACCGCTTCCTGCTTGTCCGGCTCGAGCACTGGGGTATTACCCGCGAGGACGTCTACGAGCTCATCAAGCGCGACGCCGGCGAGTGGCCGCTGTTCCGCTTCGACTGGTTCCTCAAGTCGCGCACGCCCGACGAGCTCAAGCGTCGGTGCAACACCCTTCTCACCATCATCACGAAGGAGGAGGAGGCCGCCGACAAGCTCCGAGCAGCCGGAGGCCCTAAGAAGGGTGGCAAGGTGCGCACTTTACCTCGTCCCCGCACCAGGAATCAACCCACAACTGACATCGACTTCCTGGCTCCCACAGAAGCGCACCATTGCCGACGTTGCCGACTCATCCCGGGCGAGCACACCCGCCTCGGGAACAGTCTCGGGCTCTAAGACCAAGAAAGCAAAGAAGTGAGGGGCTCGGTCCTCGGCTCGCCTTTTGCCTTTTTCTCCTTTCATCCGTCTTCGGCTTTGCCTCTCCGCCCCTCCTACTGTTGCACACCTATAGCGTTCCCGATTTCCATGATTTCCACTTCACCTTATTTCGTCCTTCTCCTCAAACGCGAAAGATGGTATATCACAACTCGGCCAGCCGAAAGCGTTCCCATGAGCCGTCAAGTGCTCGGCCTTGCTCGCGCACGCACCATGCGCTGAGCACACGCACCTTGGCCCGCGGCGAGGAGACGGCTCGCGACATGTGGCGATACGTGTCGAGATCGTGCTGGAAGCGCGGGCAGTCGGGATCCAGCAGGAGCACGGCGTCCTGGTCATTCTGGAGGAGCATCTTGCGAAAGGATTCGGTCCGTGTCAAGTACAGCCGCTCGAGGTGGCTACTCGACCGTGACCGGCGGAGCTGCTCAGGAGATGACACTGCGTGTCGCAGGGGCAGACCACCAGCTCCTGGTGCCGCTATACCCGACTTGATCGGACGGAGGGTGACATCGTGTGCGGAGGGTAGGTGAACGATGGAGGATTGGAGGACGCTTCGCAGCGTCGCAGGCCCTAGCATCGGGCGAGCTGCAAGCCTGAAGGCGTTTGTCGGGGATGAGTCGTCGGAATGCCCCGGAAGCATTGCCGGAGCGCGCACGAGGGCACATGGCCGAGCTGGCGATGGAGGAGCGGCATCGCTGGCGAGAGCAACGGCGCTGTCTTCGATCTTGATCAAGCGGGAGAGCGGCGTTCCTCGAGCATCGAAGGCAACCGGTGTCTGCTCGGTGCTGTAGTCTGGCGATGTCCGTTGAGGAAGAATCCGCTTACGAGGGGTGGCTAGTGCGAGAGGGTTGAAACCGTCCTTGAGGGTCGACGAGACCTTCCAAGGGTCGGCATTGATCCAACGAACGTCAACATCGTCGTCATCGGAACTTGGCTCACGAGTCGTACTGCGTTGCGACCAATTCTCGTCGTGATGCCGCTTGCGCTTGAAGCTGAAAGGGGCGGGTGCGCAAGGGTCGCTGGCAGCGGCCCTCAGCCGAGCATCAGGCCGAGCAACCGATGAGACGGACGTCCCGCAACCAGCAGACGTGCGAATCGTCGAGGATCGTTTGGGGGTCGGCGATGTCAGCTGGCAAGTGACAGGCGTAAGAACCTGCCTCGGCGAGAAGAGGCCGCCGATGTCCAGGGAGGTGCCAGTCCCTCTCTGCGACTCCAAGCGAGCGTGAAGTGAGGCTCGCACGTCAGAAGGCCCTTTGCCGAGCGCCATGAGAGCGGTGGACTTGTAATCTGCCGCTGACATGGCTGAGAACGCAGCAAGAAGCCGTCAGCTTCACAGACCTACTGCGGGATCATCGAAGTGAGATCGCACCATCTGTCCAGGCTTTGCCGCCGTTGATTGATTTCGGAGGATAGATTTTCTCGATCCTCGGCCAACGCAGCTCGTAGTGCTGAAGAATGCGTCACGCCAGTCAGCATCTGGATTCTTAAGCGCAAAAACTCCGTCGGTCACGCACCGACGAGCTCGCGATCTTTTGAAAGCTAGCACCGTATAGCTCGACGAGTAACGGCTGTCGAAGTAGCACCGAAGGCGGAGCGACGCCCGCAGGTATCTCAATGGAGTGGCCGAGAGTACTTCCGCTCTGGACAGACCAGAGGAGAGAGTCAGCATGTCTTCAAGGGAGGGATGAAACTGAAAATTTTTGGTCAACGGACAGACAGCCCGGCAGCCCAGGGCGTGCCACGGTCGGCAAGCCAGGCATTCCAGAACTCGAGAGCATCGCGTGTCAGACCGTAAGAGGCCTTGAAAAGAATGAGAAAGCGCGGTTGAGACTACCAAGCAGGAGCAAGGTTTGCTGTCAGTTACCTAATTCACCTAGTTCTTCACGACAGGGAGGCTATGAACGGACGATCGCGGATTCAAGCCGGACGCCGATGTGGAAGGTGGTAAGAACGGTTGGCGCAACTGGTGAAGGCCAGGGGTTGACGATTCACGTCAGACTAATAGGGCTCGTAAAAGAGGATCAAGGTTAAGATCTGGCATACCGTTCAACTCGCGCGCGCGCTTTGCGTCCCAGCTCGCGCCTAGGAGCACCAGGTCGACCGTGTCGCCCAGGCCTGAGATGTAGTCGCGTTTCATCTTTTGCCATCGGTGCTGGAGATACGTCGCCTTGGAAGGTTTCAAGACTAAGCCCTCTACACAAAACGCTTGCGAGACTGACGTCAGTGATACTCCGAATGATAATCTGCAGGAAACGCGCGCACCTTCGAACCGCGCTGCAGACGAACTGAATGCGGCCTCGAGCTCCTGCAGATGAGAAAATGTTAACGTAGCCCGTCAATAGGCCCGCACAGGTACGAACTTTCGTGGCGGACAGTAGACCGCGCGAAATATGGATCGGTGACCTCGCGGCGAGCATCGACCATCCTGGGAGGGTGCGGACTAGGCGCGCGAGGACAGCCCTCCGATCCTCGTACGAGGTCTCAACGAGCGACCTGCCATCAAGTTCGAGCACGTCAAAAAAGACGAGCTGGAGATGCAGCTCTTTGCGGATGCCTTCCGGGGACGGGTGCACTTCGTCGGCGTCGAGCTGCGTGAGCGCATCGGTCGATCTGTGTTCCGAAAATTGTTAGCCTCGCGCGATTGAGACGTGCAGTCAGTCACGCACTTCTGACGCCCGCTCGACCGCCAAGCCGCTCGGTTGTCGCCAGGACACTGAACAATCTTCCAGAATTCCTCGACCTTTCCGGTCTGTTCGTTGAAGGGCACCATCTCGGCCTCCAGGACGACGGAGCGCGCGACTGTCGAGGCCGGCCTTGCAGCGGTCAAGGCTCGGTTCATAAGCGAGGGTGCTTGTTTGACCTGCAGCGGCACCGGGAGACCAAGCGCGGTGTAGATCGTGCTATGAAAAAGAAGACGACATCAGTTGGCTTGATTTTATGACTGGGCGAAAGCGTCGCGGAGACTGACGCACGCATGGGTTGAGGCACGGTCGTCTGTGCTATCTCGAGCTGACTTCGAATAGATGGTGATCTGCGATCCAAGTGGGCGCGACAAGTCGAGGTGAATCTGCATCCTGTGTATCGCAGACGATCGGAAAGGACGTCAGCGGATGCGTTGTCATGCGAAGATCGCTTGGGGACGCACCGCTCGCCGTCGTACTTGGTCTCGGCCCAGAGCGTGTCGACGCCATTACGGGCATACGCTTCGAGCGAGCGCTGAAGGTGGGTAGTCTTCTGACATTTTGGGATCTGAGATCAGAGAGTTGGCAGTTAGCCGTGTACGCCCCGACATGCACTCGGAATGAAGAAATGCGCTGGACCTGGACATTGATTCCAACCCTAACGCGGGGCGTCGTGCCGTGCTCTTCAAAGTCTTCCAGATCGAGCATTGCCTGTCGGAGATCAGCGCAGCGCTGCCAGATCCGCATCGCTGTCGGTCCTCCAGTGAGACGAAGAGCGTCCGTCAGGTACAGCAGGTAGCGCGACTTTGAATCATACTCTTTGAGGGAAACTGTTCGCTGAGCCGTCGGAGGAGGAGCGAGGAGAGGCGAGACGTCACGGAGGATGGTTTGAGTGATATATGAGGCTTGAAAAGAGCTGATCGATTGCGGGAACAACTGGCGGAGAATGAATGTGACAGGTCGAGGTTTACTGTGTTGGGCTGACAAGGCAACAGGTGACGTAAGCGGCGGGTTGCACTGTACGGACGGCGATATTAACGACGAACATTTGATGCGCGACGAGGACCACTTGGAATGGGCGGCGAGTTCGTTGAGCAGGGTGTCAACCTGCAGAAGGGTGAGGCTGTTACACTTTCGAGACTGCGCAGACACATGTAGACGGATGCTCAGCGGTGCACAGTGTGGACAAGGCTCGCTCGAAACAGAGTTGCTGCTGACCGAGCCGTGCCGCCGCTCCCATTCACGCCCGACGGCTTCTCCCAGGCAGACTGGGATCTCGCGCCGGGCATACTGGCCACCCCAGGCGTCGCCTACGTCCCAGCAGCTGAGTGCGTCGACGTCGAGCTCGAGCTCGCGGGCGAGGGCGGCGCCGAGTCGGCGCTCTTTGAGGTCGTACCGCCGGTCGGCATCAAGATGAGGCAAGAGCAGATGGAGTAGTGCCGTCCTCAGACGCGTTCGTGTCGTCGGATCGAAGCGATTGAGGTCAAACAGAGGCTTGAGGAGGGCGAGCACCTGCGTCCGAGGATCCAGCGGCGGAGTCCGGGTCGTTGACAGCCGGCGCGCGACCGGGATGGCCGGAAGGTTGGCAACCTGCTGTAGGATAGACGTGACGCTAAGGCAAGATGGAGGGTTCCATCAGTGAGCTTAGCGTAAGGGGTTATGGACCGGCTTCCGAAGGACGCACAGGTCAAACGGTAGGTCATTTATGGGCGGCGTCATGGTCGACGCGTCCGCAAGGAGGCGACCGGGCGACTAGCGCCGGGTCGAAATAAGATAAGAAGTCGCGCGAGGGCTATGTTACAGAGCGCAGAATACGAAGGATCGCTGCAGGATCTCTTGGCCTCCGTCTAGCCTCGCGCTGTAGCCTGCGAACGAGAGGCGCGATCGGATGGTCTGAGGAGGCGTGTCGTCAACCGAAGCAAGACGCGTCGCGGGCTTGCCTTAGGGTTGCTGCTTACGTATGAACGGCCACGCCGGATGCGGGCGGGCCTCGGCCCTTGCTCGCACGACTCCGTCCATCGCTCTCCCTTCCGACCACCACCGCCGCCGCTGCTCTTGTTGTCTCCCTCGCTCCAGCGAAGCCCTCCTCCGACATGGTTCGTACTCAGCCCCCTCTCGCAGAGTTCACACTCCTCTGTTTGCCTCCTCGTCGCTGACGCAATCAATATTCTTGTCGTCGGCTTTCGCCTGCAGGCCAACGCATCGACCAAGAAGACAGCCCAGTCGAACGCGACGCTGCTCCAGACGCTACTCGTCGCGCCCTTCATCGCCGGCCTGCTGCATCTGCCTTTGCGCTGGCTCATCCGCTCGCGGGCCTTCTTTTCGTGGCCGTCCTTCGTCTACCTCGTCCTCGTTGCTGGCCAGGTCTTTGGCTGGCGCTTCCTCAAGCTCAATGCCAACGTTCGGCGGGACGCCCGGGGCATGATGAAGAGCGCCGGCGTTGACCTCGCGACTGCTGGCGGCCTCGTTGAAGTCATTCAGGACTTGTGCGTCTTCTACGAAGCAGCTGCTACGATTGACGGTTTCTTTCTTGTCACCGATTTCGGCCCAGCCCTGACCGTCATGCGCCCCGCCTTCGCAGCATCTACCTGTCGGCTGGCCTCAACCTGCTCGCTCCGATCATCTCCTTCAAGCTCTACTGGCTACTCGTTGCCGTCCCCGCACTCGGAGGTTATAAGCTCTGGATCTTCGCCAAGCCTTTCCTCGCCCAGAAGACGGCCGCCGCACAGAGTCGGGCCGCCGCCGCTATCGACGGCGCCAACGCTAATGGCGCTGGCGCGGCCGAGAGCTCGAGCAAGCGGGCCGAGAAGATGAAGAAGAAGCAAGAGAAGCTTGAGCGGGCGCAGACTGGCGGCCGGGGTGCCCGGCGTTAGAAGACCGCCGGCATTGATTACAAACTTATCAGGGCCAGGTCGGGGCCGTAGACGTGTAATCTGGCATGCACATCAGAAGGCAAAGAGCTTGGCCAGGTGGACCTCGAGGTCAAGCCTGTGCTTGGGGGATGCCGACAGCGTCAGTTGGTGTCGAAAGACAGATGAAGTCGACAGAAACTGACCAGCCGCCGCCAACGCGGATCATCACCTTGACGACCTTGACGTCGCTTTGGACCGCCGACGATTGACGCCCGCGGTGCAGTTCAAGGGCCTGAGACACATGGGTCAGCTCCGCAACGCCAGTCATGGTGTAGATCCAAGCGGCGCTCACCTTGCAATTGTAGACCTTCTCGTCACCGCGCGGTGACATGAAGCGGTACTGGGCCGTATTTAGGTCGACTGCCGCCGCCGCTTGCCCTCGCGGGAGCGGATCGACGCGCTCGACCGCTTTGATGAAGGTCGTACCTCCGTTGACGATGCGTGCAATCTCGAGGTCGAGCAGATTAAACCGGTTGGGCTTGTAAGACAACGAAGCAGTAGATATGCTCCCTATCAGGCCGAGCGAGCCGTGCGATGGGGATCGCGGTACAACGGGAGCGTGGCGGAAGGAGGATGGCGGCGAGAGGCCAAGGGAGCTCTTCGAGCTTGATAGGAAGCCTCGGGAGGACAAGCCTGGGAGGGAAGGTCGGTTTCGCGCGGAATAGCCGAGGTCGGGGCCGGACGGGCTTCCAAATTCGGGGCTCCTTAATCGGCCGCGATAGAACGGGGACGGAGGGGACTTGTATTGTCCATTGCCTGGGAATGACGGCTGCAAACGGAACGACGTCGAAGAATCATCGTGGTCCAGCAAAGTCATGGAGCTGCTTTTCGACATGTGGTGAGTCGGCCGACTTGGCGACGTCAACGTGTCGAGCGGGGCGTTCGAATAATTGGAAAGGCTCGAGCTTGAGCGCGGATTATCGTAGCCGTTTCGAGAGGAGGGCCGGGGCAAGCGACTTGGCGTTAGGTCGGTACGCGAGGCTGAACGCGTTGGCAACCTATTGCTGGCTGTCGGGGAGATTGCATTTCGAGATCCCGGGCGAGGGATCATGCTTGGAGTCGGCGGCCGCGCTGTCGATTGCGACGGTGGCCGTTCCTCAGGAGTCGGCGTACTGCCGCGAGCCAGAAGCGCAGGTTGTGAAGCTGATGGCGACAAGTGCCAGCCATCAGAAGCGCTGCTCGCTGACTGGCTGAGCATTGATGAGGATATTCGGCGACCGATGACGCGCGGTTCCTGCAGAGGTATGTCTTCTAACTTGGTGACACTACCGTTCCACCTCGGACGAAGCGGGGTCGTCACCGGCGGGTGCTTTGACGCAGCCTCGCGATAAGGCTTTCGCGAGGCCGGAACCGAGAGCTTGCCCGCGCCGGTGTTGGAGCGCGAACTTCGAGGCGAGGAGGAAGCGGCAACTGAAGACGAGTCACCGGTCGGGGCGTTTGGGCCAATTTTGCTCCCCATGAGCGAGAGATCGCTCATCTTGCCGATCGCATTGCCGAGCATGCGGTTGAAGGGGGACTTGGAGCGCGAGAGGGATGATGCGACCGATGACCGCCTGCCCTTCGCCTCGACCGGTGGTGTCTTGACACGACTAGAGAGCGACGTCTGGGAGCTCTGCGACGAGCAGATCTCGTCGGTTTGCGTTGAGGAGGACGGCTCTCGGGCCCTATGTGGGCGAGGCGGTAGCGATCCGGGATGCTGTGGCGGGCTACGGGCGAGCAGCCAGAGATGGGCAGAGTTCGATTCAATCTCAAGGCGCCCAATCCGATCAGTGAGATCTCGCCAGCGGGAGAGAAGGTCGGCATGCCTGGTGCACACTTTGTAATCAGCATAAGTAGTTAGGGGTCTGGCCGATGCCAGACGCACCTTCTAAGCGCCTCTCCATTCCGAGTTGCCCGTTCGCGAGCACCCTTATCGATGTTGGACAATAGCTGCTCGACAGACGGGCGATACGATGCGGTCTTAGACTCGAAGGACCGGAGACTTACCCCAAAGTCGGCGAGCGAGATGTCGGAAACTGCAGCCGAGTCACGCCAGGCCTCAATATTTCTGTGTTGGAGCAGCTTGACGCGATTGATGGTGTCCTGACATAAGGCATCTGCTATCAGGGGCGCGCCTGGCTCGCTCGAAGTGAGGTGATAGCGACCTACCTGCATGTGAATCATCGCTCTCTCCAGCGAGGCCATCATCTCGGTCGCTTGGTCGGCCGCCGTGCGTAAGTGGTCAAGCCATTGGTCCTCCCGCAGCTCCTCTTTCAACTCATCCAAGTCTGCAATGAGACTGTGCCACCGGTCGTCGAGATCAGTATAGTCGTGCTGCAAGCCGACCTTGTCGCGGTCGCCCGCTACAATGGAGGAGACCTCGGCTTGGAGAGCGGGCAGCATTGCTGATATCTCGACGACCAGCGTGTCGATAAACAGAAGAGGGCTGACACTCCAGTCGGAAGGAAGCTTAGAAGCATGGCGAAGCTCCTGCATCTCTGCAGGCAGACATTATTACGCTGAGGGTGAGCGTCCTCGAGGGGCCAAGCGCAGCGATAGAGCGACTGTTGTGCAGACAACACGCTCACCAAAGAAGCGCGACTGCACGATAGACATCTTGCGCTGGATGCCTTTCATGATAGCCTCGACCTCCGTCCGTCTTGCGATACTGAGAGTCAAAGGAATGAAGATCAATAAGGTACCGGGAAGCTGCAAGGACTTGGTCTGACGCACAGATCGCCCTGCGCCAGCGCAGTGGTCGGTTCGACAGCTGACATTCGCCCGTCCGCCGAGCCCACTGGAACAGGCATTCCGTCCGGTGGTTCGACTTCCGTCCGCAGAGCACTAGAAGTTCAGCCTTCTGGCCGCTGTTGTTGAGGATGACAGAGTTGTCCCTGCCGAAGTGAGGGCTGCGGATGAGGGCGAGCTGATGAGACGCCGGAGCGATGCCGAGCCGGAGAGTCGGTCTTTTGATATCCTCGACGCGAAGGCAGCTATTGGGTGTATTTGTTACAGCAAGCCGAGCTGGAGAGATCCCTGCTGACCAGCAGAAGGGATGTAAAGGGAGCACGGCAGCACGCGGTCGAATGCAGATGACGGTTGATAGTCTCTTCGGAGGGACAGCAGCAGCTCAGCCCTGCACCTGTCAACGCCGACCACAGCTCTGTACCTTCCCTCGACTCGCCAATCGAACAGCAACATGTCAACGTCTGACTCGGACGATGAGATGCCACCGTGAGTCTTAAGTAGGGTCTGATGGGGTAATTCGGTCTCGAGATCTCGGGGTACGGTGCTGATGACGCTGCTCATGCTCGACCTCGACCGTGTAGCGTCCTCGTCGGCGCCAAGGTCCCCCTGACCTTGCTGACGGGAGCGCTCGGCTCAGGCAAGAGCACCCTCATCCAGTGCGTACCTCCTCTGAGTGCCCGCCTGCTGACGACGCGATCTCATACTCTTCTCGGCTCCCGAGCTGACACACTCGCGCGTTGGCAGGCACATCCTCAACGCCGAGCACGGCCGGCGGATTGCCGTCATCATGAACGAGTTCTCCGACACCGCCGACATCGAGGCCCGCGCCATTTCGGTTCAGTCGAGCTCGGGCGCCATGTCGACGCCCTTGCTGACGCTGCCCAACGGCTGCCTGTGCTGTGCGGCCCGTGACGACGGCTTTGCAGCTATTCAGGAACTCGTCGCGCAGCGGGGCGCATTTGACTACATCCTGCTGGAGACAACCGGCCTAGCAGATCCGGGACCGATCGCTGAGAGCTTCTGGCAGAACGAGGAGTGGGATGCCGACGTCAGGCTTGATGGTGTCGTCTGCTTGGCAGATGCCATGTGGGCCCCGAAGGTGTGTGTTCCTTTTATTCTGTCGGTTCAGAAAACGGTTGTTCACGCCTCAAGCCCTTCTCTCCTCCTTTCCTCGCCCTGACCTGCAGCAAGCAAAGGAGGCGTCTGAAGTCGTCGGCGAGCCACCAGAGTGGGAGAAGTCAGTGATTTTCTATGTTCGTCCTCACGAAGTGACTAGTCGCTGATCCGAGGGCCGTCTCTCTAGACAGATTGCATGCGCCGACGTGATCATGCTTAACAAAGTCGCAGATGTTGATGCGGCGCAGGTAACGGAGGTCATCAATCTCATTCAGTGAGTCTGCTGCGCCCCCTTGATCTTCTCGCGTGTCTAGAGCTGACAGAACCTTCCTGCGTACTAATCAGAGACATCAACGCCTCGGCGCCGATACATCAGACAACCCGGTCTGAGATTGATCTCTCTCTTGTCCTCGACATCAAGGCATACTCTCCCAATCCCCAAGAGACACCCTTGGTGCCTCAAATTCGCTCGCACGCACCTTCTGCCGGGGATAAGGGCGCACCACCCTCTGAGAGGGATTCGGCGCCTAGTCACGCACACGCGCACGGCTCTTCGAGCTCCATCAAGTCGCTAGTCCTTCCCATCCCGGCGGCCAACTCCGATCAGCACAAGCGGCTTATCCGCTGGATTCAGACGCTGCTCTGGGACCCGGCCGCGTTTGCCGCGAGCGCAAGCGAGGAGCCAGAAGTGCTGCGTCTCAAGGGCATTATCTGGTCGGCAGACGAACCCGGGCAAGGTTGGGTTTTGCAGGGTGTGCGTGGCGTCTACGAGCTTGAGGACGTCTCGCGCGACTCGGCTGAGGAGGGCGAAGGCAAGGTCGTCATCATTGGTCGCTTCGTTCAGGGTCTCGAGACGAGCTTGCGAGACGCACTCGCCGCACTGACACCGATATGATGCGCGTGTTGTCAATTTTCTCAACTTTTCTCCCTAATTTGGTGGCGTCCGAGTCTTGGAGGAGGACAAGTGGCCAGGGGCAGGGCGGGGCGCATGGCCAGCCAGCGATCCAGGCCAGGGCCGATGACTCAAATGAGCTGCTTGAGCGCAGTGCCGGCGCCTATCAGTCGGCAGCAGTTGCGATCTCCTTTCTGACTAGCCACCTCTCCAAGCCTGCTGCCTGAGTCACCATCGACTCATCTCCAGCCTCCTTTCGACTCGACTGCCGCCTCCAGAAGCCCCCCTCCTCGTCCTTTCCCCCCCGCCCGCCTCCGTCAATGAGAATGCTCCGCCTGACGCGCTCCGTCGCGCCGGCATCCTCGTTCCTCCGCCGTGCCCTCGCCTCGGCTCCGCCTGCAGCCCCTGCCATCGATAAGTCGCGCTTCGTCCTGTCTTATGACGAGAAGTCATTTCCCCGCGGCTTCTTGTGCAGCTCGACTCACGCCGGCGTTAAGAAGAAGGCTGGCGCGCTCGACCTTGGCCTCGTCGTCTCGGACGCAGGCGCCGGCCAGACGTCGGCCGCAGCCTGCTTCACCCGTAACGCCTTCAAGGCCGCGCCGGTCAACGTATCGCGCGATGTTCTGCTGAACGAGGGCGGCCGAGCACGGGCGCTAGTTGTCAACAGCGGTTGTGCCAACGCTGTCACTGGAAGCCAGGGCATGCGTGACGCCCTCGCGATGGTCGGCTCAGTTGACTCGCTGCTGTCTAACAACGCCGAGGCGCCAACCAAGAAGACGCTTGTCGTCTCAACCGGCGTCATCGGTCAGTGCCTGCCCATCTCGCCTATCCTGTCAGCTATCCCGGGCCTGCACTCCTCCCTGGCGTCGACGCCGGACGCTTGGCTAGGCCTCGCCAAGGCCTTCATGACGACCGACACGTTCCCTAAGCTCCGGACGCGCTCTTTCCAGCTTAAAGGCCAGGAGGTCCGGCTCGCAGGTATTGACAAGGGTGCCGGCATGATCCACCCTTCGATGGGCCCGCCTCAGCCGGTCGCCGCCCTGCACGGCACGCTGCTTGGCGTCATTGCGACCGACGCGGCGATCTCACCACCGGCGCTTCAGGCCGCGCTCACGTATGCCGTCGAGCGAAGCTTCAACTCGATCACCGTCGACGGCGACATGAGCACCAACGACACGATTGTCGCCTTTGCCAACGGCGCAAGCGGCATGGAAGCCGAGATTGATGAGCACGACCCAGATTTTGCTGTCTTCCGTGACGAGCTCACCTCGTTCGCTGAGGAGCTCGCGCAACTCGTCGTCCGCGATGGCGAGGGGGCCACCAAGTTTGTGACCATCACGGTTAAGGTCCGTGTACGCGAAGCCTTGCAGTATTTGCTGTGTCTCCTGACCCTTTCTATTTTGTTGTCTCACAGGGCGCTCCCGACTACGACCAGGCCAAGACGGTCGCCTCGTCTATCGCGACATCGTCACTCGTCAAGACCGCGCTGTACGGCCAAGACGCTAACTGGGGCCGGATCCTCTGCGCCATGTAAGCTCAACGCTTGAACTTATCAGTCCAGGCGTTGTCGAGCTCGAATTGACGACGCACGCCTTTCGCAGCGGCTACGCACCCCTGCCGCAGCCTTCTCCGGTTGACCCGCGCCGCACCCGGGTCTCCTTCAAGCCGACCGATGGCTCGCCGGAGCTGCTCTTGCTCGAGAACGGCGAGCCTGTTGAGTTCAGCGAGGAGCGGGCGAGCGAGATCCTGCAGGCGGAGGACCTCGAGGTCGTCGTCGACCTGGGAGGCGAGGGCGGCGGTGAGGCCAAGTATTGGACGTGTGACTTCAGCCACGTGAGTCGGGTTATTCTTGGGCCTCTTGCCGGCTTCCAACAGATCGGCAGGCTAGCAAGTCAGCATTGACCAGACCCTCCCTTCTCGATCGCAGGAGTACGTGACGATCAATGGATCCGTGCGTGGAGCTCATGCAAATAGCCTCTCCTTCTCGACTGACCTTTGCTTTCACTCCCCCTCGCGTAGTATCGGTCATAGAAGCCGCTGTATCACGATGAATCGTGCAAGGCCTCGACGGGATTCAGGATAGGCGATTGGTCGATGAAGCAGCGCGGATCGCACCTGATTCCAGCACAAAGTGGTCGATGCAGGCTCGTACGCGAGCCAGCGCTCAGCTCCACTCAAGCTTGCCGGTCTTCGACACCGAGGCGGTCATGCCTCCCCCGATGACTTTCCCGCGGCCTTTGTTGTAGATCTCCTCGATGCGGGCCTGCTCCAGCCGCTTCTTATGCGCAGCGAGGGCACGCAGGCGCTCAGCCTCCGAGTCCTGCTTGGCCGCCTTCTTGGCCTCAGCGCGAGCGGCGTTCTGCCGGGCCTTCTTGGCCGAGGCGGCAGAAGCAGCGGCAGACGTCGCAGCCGCAGACGAGGAAGTGGTCGACGAGAAGAGAGGGTTGTTCAGGGGCTCTGAAGAGCAAGGAGGAGACAGCTGTATTAGAAGGCTGAGGTCACGTAAAAGGCAGTGTCACGAGACACGGTCACGTACTCTTGGCTTTGCTCTTGACAGGAATCGTCTCCCACTGCTCGTCTTCGGCGGCAGGAGCCTGCTCCCAGCCGTCATCAATGTCGCTGGAGAGCAGTGCCGCATGGGCCGGCGAAGGCCGCGCATCCGACTCGTCCTCCAACGACGAGATACTCGACGGAGACGATGGCGCCTTGGTCGGTGCCTTTTTGGGCTCCTCGTACGTCGTCGAGGACGCAATCTTCATGACGCGCGCCGGCGGGAGTACGGGAGGAAGCATGCTGCGAAAACGAAGGCGGGCGATGAGTCTGCTGCGCTGTCGGCTCGGCGATGAGATGACGCTTGTACGCACTCCTCGACGCCGCTCGCTCCGAGTCGCTTCGCCTCGCGCTCGGCGTGCAGCTCTGCCAAAGGCTTGCTCTTATCCTCGGCTGCAAGCGCCTTGAGCTTGTTTGACTTCTTCTTGCCCTTCTTTACGACCTCGGCCCCCGAGGAGGGCGCGTCGGCCGGAGCGACGATAGGTGCCGGCTTTGGTGCAGCCGGCTGCTTTGCTTTGGGCTTATCCTGCGGTATCAGATCCGGGGCTGAGACCTTCGGCTGCTCAACATGAGATGCCGCCGCGTCTGCCGGTGCCGGCTTGACCGCCTTTTTCTTCTTCTTGCTGGCCTTCGAGCTTTGGCCTCCGTCGGTCGTCGTGGACGAGGCGGGCGAGCTTGAGCCAGCCCTCAGGGTAGCAGCTGGCGGTGGACTCGAGAACTTCCAGAGGACGAAGCCAACTGGAATCAGTAGGAGTGTTGGAAGGTAGCTCGCAAGAGCGGAGGGGGACGTCGACGACGACATGCCGGCTGCTAACGAGGGATAGGAGAGAAAGAGATGGCGGTTGAGTGCAGCACGACGACCCTTTTCGGGAAAGGACGAGTTGTCTCCGCAGCTGCCTCCTCCTCTACAGCCGTCTTCGTCGCCGCCTCCTCAGATCCTGTCGCGGGACCCACAGGATGGTCCTCGCCCGCGTTCGTCGGACGGCCTTCTCTCGTGTGCCTGGAGCGCTGCAGGTCCGGCAGATCGCTTCGCCTCTCTCAGTGAGCGAGGCGCGTGCCAACATCGCCGCGCGAGAGGACGGGCCCGCCGGCGTCCATGCCTTCAGCTTCCTGGCCGGCGGTGCGTTGACCTACAAGAGCACAGTGCCTGTATCACACGTGCTGACACTTTGCGCCACCTCCAGATGATGCTGATGCGCCAAGAGCAGGGCCACTAGCAGGACTCCCGATCGCCGTTAAGGATGCCTTCAACGTCCAGGGCTGGCCGACGACCGCCTGTTCTGACGTCTTGGCCGGTGCGTCCCCGGAACAGCCCTTGGCTTACGCTTCCAGTCATCGATATGCCGTGCTGACTGTCTGAACACCCTCTCAGACTTCATATCACCATACACTGCGACGCCGGTCGCTTTGCTGCAAGCCGCGGGCGCCGAACTGATCGGGAAGACGGTGCAGGACGAGTTCTCAATGGGAGCGTCGTCGACGAATCTGCCTTCCTCCTTTGCTTCGCCACCAGTGAACCCTTGGTGTCAGCCCGGGGTGTCTTGGGAGGAGCGTGAGCTCAGATCGTGCGGCGGATCGAGCGGAGGAAGTGCTGGTGCCGTTGCTGCGGGGATGGCCTGGGCGTGAGTTGCGCTACTTGCGAACAGTTCACGTGTCATACCGTCCTGACACTGCGCCGCATGAGACAGGGCCCTTGGTACGGATACAGGCGGAAGCACACGTTTGCCAGCCAGCTACTGCGGCATTGCCGGATTTAAACCAACGTATGGCATGGTCAGCAGGTGAGTTGCGCGACGTCAACCTCTCTTAGGATGGGCTCGAGGCTGATGCCGGATCTTGGCTCCAGATGGGGCCTGATCGCATACGCCGATACGCTTGACACTGTCGGCATTATGGCAACAGATGTCGACTCTGTAGAGAGGGTCTATAGTGAGGTCTCTTTCAAATGCCAATCGGTCAGCTCCCAGAACTGACACCGAGAGCCCCTCATATCGCTGCAGACGTTGTCGCCCAGCCAGACTCCAAGGACCCGACCAGCGTCTCGGCCTCGATGAGGGCAGTTTCAGTGGCGCAGGCACAGGAGTTCCTGGCGTCTCTGCCCTCGGCAGGAGCGTCATCCCTGGCTGGCTTGCGAATTGGCATTCCGCTCGAATCCTTCCCGTCCCCCTTGACGCCGGAATCTCTCGCCCCGTTCCGGGCCCTACTCGCGGACCTTCGCGCAAAGGGTGCGACTCTTCATTCAGTGTCGACGCCCCTGGCACCCCACGCGCTCAGCGCCTACTATGTCATCGCTTGCGCTGAAGCGAGCTCTAATCTGGCTCGCTTCGACGGCGTCAAGTGGGGCTCACGGGTCATGGGTGGAGCCGGGACATTCAGAGACGTGGCCGAGAGCACGAGAGCGCTGTTCGGCGAGGAGGTCCGCAAGCGTATCCTAGTCGGTGCCTATAGCTTGTCTGCTGAGTAAGTCAAGTGACTAAGACTGCGTAGTCAGATCTCGAAACTGACCCCTCTTCTTTGCTGTAGAGCGTTCGACTCTTTCTACTTGCCATCGCTAAAGCTCCGCCGACTCCTCACCGAATCGACCCTCGCCCTTTTCCGGCATCGCTCGCCGTTTCATGCCTCGATGGAGACACCATCAAGTCAAGGTGTCGACGTTCTCCTCAGCCCAACGACGACGACACCAGCCCCGCCGCTGGCCGGATCCGGTGTCGAAAGTTACGCTCAGGACATCCTTAGCGTTGGAGCCAACCTGACTGGTTTTCCGGCCCTCAGCGTCCCACTCGCACCGGGCGATGACGGCTGGCCTATCGGCGTCACCGTCACTGGCGTCTGGGGCGCTGATGCAGTTGTCCTCCGGGTCGGAAAGGAGATCGAGCAAGCGGTCAAGCACGCTGCCGATGTAATGTGACCTAAGAGAAGACAACCTTGATTAAGCGGAGCGGGCATAGGGAGAGAGCACATGTGATTGTGCAACGACAGGGGCCGTAACTCAGGCACTGCCCTGTGGCGGCTTGAGTTTGACGCTTGGTCCATGCGAGTTCGCAGGTGTCCTGGCCCGCTGCCTAGACAGGCGATGCGTGCGAGACCGGCGCGACCCTAGTTGGGGACTGTCGGCCGGACACGCGAAGCCTAAAGCGCAGACTCGCTCGCAGAGGCGTACCTCTTTGGCAATCTCAAATGGTTTCGCCTAGTACGGGGTTCAAGCCCGTGAGGGATGGTTCCGTGAGGCGAGGCGCTAATCCTCGCCACTGTCGCTGCCGTAATCTCCAAGCATGCCGCCCAGGCCTAGCACCTCCTTGATTGCGGCAGCCTTTGCCTCCCCGAGCTTAGCTGCACCGTCGGCCGTATCAGCTGTCATGCCGCTGACGACCTCCATCAGGTCGAGCGTCTGTTTCTTGTCGTCCGGCTGACCGTCAGCATCGGCCTCGGCGGGACGTTTGCCCCAGACGCGCTGCTTAACGCCAACCGCAGTTTCCGGCATCTCGACCGCATCCTCGGCAACGACTTTGACTCTGCCTTCGGCGAGGGCTGCGTCCCAGTTGACCGAAGGCCAAAGCTGAAAGCGCGGCCACTCAATCCAGGCCCGGTTGCGAAGTGCATCGGCGAGGGTGTGCGCGCCATCTTGAACAACCGGGGTTGGAGGATAGAAGACGGGTGCTGCGGCCGTCGTCGTCGGATGTGGTAGAAGCAAAATTGAAGGCTCTTCCCCATTCGGCGACGCCCCATTCGGCGACGGAAGGTCCGCTTGTTTGATGAGAGACTGTAAAGTGTCGGTCGGCGCCAGCGAATGCACCAGTTTTGGCGCTGCCTGCGAGGCTGCCGGTGTGACAGACACCGTCAGCTGGAGAGCGCGCGTTCTGCCGGGGGGGGGGGGGGGGGGGGGCACAGAGGGCGGGCGAACGGCGACACGGCTAGGAGTTCCCCAAGCACAGACGGACCA